>JAJOOF010011470.1:0-14146 GCA_029582545.1 Solanum lignicaule
TTATTCACATGCACAAAATTTTATGATATTATGTGTGCTTTATATTTATATAGATTGTTAGTCACCAAAGTGGCCAAACTAGAGAAATTAACGTCTACACATATCATTTTTATGATCACTTGATTCATGTGTGACGTTTCTATAGTTTGTTAGTCACCAAAGTGGCGAAACTAAAATGTATAAAATTATTCACATGCACAAAATTTTATGATATTATGTGTGCTTTATATTTATATAGATTGTTAGTCACCAAAGTGGCCAAACTAGAGAAATTAACGTCTACACATATCATTTTTATGATCACTTGATTCATGTGTGACGTTTCTATAGTTTGTTAGTCACCAAAGTGATAAAACTAAAATGTATAAAATTATTCACATGCACAATTTTTTTTGATATTATGTGTGCTATGTATTTATATAGTTTGTTAGTCACCAAAGTGGCCAAACTAGAGATATTAATGTCTACGCATATCATGTTTTTGATCACTCTATGCATATATTATGTTTCTATAATTTGTTAGTCACCAACGTAGCCAAACTAAAATGTATAAAATTATTCACATGCATAAAATTTATGATATTATGTGTGCATTTGTATTTATATAGTTTGTTAGTCACCAAAGTGGCCAAACTAGTATGGTTAAGAAGAATATGCATTCATTAAATTGTCATTTATCTATAAAAGTTAGTGAAATACGTATAGTGAAAGTAAATAGATAAATTGACTTTCCCTATTGCTAGAACTTAAGAATTTACCCAAAGGTGAATTAATCATTCTACCAATAGTGAACATTATGAGGTAAATTCATATTTTCAATCAAACATATAATGTATATCCAAAGATGTCGTATATGTTTGGTTAAATATATTTAATTGCTTATTAAATATTTAAAAAATATCATTTAAATTATGATAGTGTGTTGTAGTATCTATCCAAAGGAGAATTACGATGTACTTTAATCGTTTTACTACATTCACATTATTTTTTATTTGTGAGCATGTATATCTATTTGCAGTAATTCCTCTTCATTCACATGGATTGAACTTCTTTGAATTGCATGAACAAGTCTAGTTCCACTTAGGTATGATGGGTCTTGACTTGGCTCTACTGAATGATAAACCTACCGTCATTACTGATAAGAGTACTGAGAATGAGAAGTGTTTCCATAAATCATGGGAGCTCTCTAACATATTGAATCTTATATTAATTCGAATGATTGTTGCCAACAACATTAAGAGTAATATTCCACAAATAGAAAGTGCCAGCGAATACCTGAAGTTTGTGGAACAATCTTTTTGTTATGCTGATAAGTCTCTCGCTGGTACACTAACAACTGAACTCACGACCATAAAGTTTGATGGGTTGTGCAGTATGAAAAATCATATCATCGTGATGACTAACATTGCAACAAGACTTTCGATCTTGGGGATGAAAGTGGATGACATCTTCTTGGTTCAGTTTATTCTGAAATCAGTGCCTCTTGAGTATGGACCATTCCAAAAAATTATAACACTATTAAGGATAAGTGGGATGTTAGTGAATTGTCAAATGTGCTTACTCAAGAGGAGTCAAGACTTAAAAAATAAGGAGGTCATTCCATTAACCTCATGGGTAAAGGAGCTGGTAAAGGACTTAAAGTGAAGGCCAAAAATTTTTTTAAAAAGAAAACTGAAAGCACCTACTAAAGTTCCATAGGATGCTCAGAAGGAACTCAAGGTTGATGTGTGTCGTTTCTGTAGAAAAAAAGGACTCTTTAACTAAATTAAAGTTCTGCTTATTTGTGACATAAATGTTTGGGTCATATAACCAAAGAAATATTAAAAAGATTAGTAAGGAATGAGATTCTTCCGAATCCGAATTTTATTGTTCTTGATATATTGTTTGGATTGCATTAAAGGAAAGAAAACCAAACATACCAAGAAAGGTGCCACAAGGAGCACTCAATTCCTTGTAATTATACACACTGATATTTGCGGACCCATTGATGTTCCATCTTTTGATGGAGAAAAATATTTTCTCACCTTTATCGATGATTTTTCACGTTATGGATTTATTTATTTATTGAAAGAAAAAGATATCAAGAAGCGGACGTTCTCAAAGTGTACGTTAATAAGGTTGAAAGAAAGTAGATAAAAGTAAAAATCATTAGGTCAGATAGAGGTGGTGAATGTTATGGAAAGTATAATGAATCAGGACAATGTCCAGGTCTGTTTGCAAAATTCATCGAAGAGCATCGCATATGTGCACAGTATACTATGCCAGGAACACCTCAACAAAATTGTGTTGCTGAAAGGTATAATAAAACACTCATGGATATGGTTAGGAGTATGATGAGTAATTACTCATTACCTAAATCATTGTGGATGTATGCTCTTAAAAACCGTTGTATATTTATTGAACATGATTCCTAGTAAGGTAGTTCCAAAGACCCCTTTTGAGGTGTGGACTTGAAGGAAGCCTAGATTAAGATACTTGCATGTTTAGGGTTGTCAAGCGGAAGATAGAGTTATCATCCACATGAAAAGAAATTATATTCTCAAACGGTAAGTGGTTAGTTTTTTGGCTTTCACGAGAAATTTTAAGGGTATTGGTTTTACTATCCAAATCATATTTCAAAATTTTTTGAAACCGGTGATGCAAAATTCATTGAGAATGGTGAAGTTAGTCGGAGTGTTGAACGACAAAGTGTGGAAATTAATGAGTCAAGGGTAAATATTTTGTTGCCCATTAATATACCTACTTTTACACCAATAACAAATGATGTTCCTTTTGTTGAAGAACACTTTATCAATGTTGAACAACATTTGGGTGAAACACTTCAAGAACGAAATAACTAACAAGTATCAGACGCAAATGAACAACAAACAGTGCCATCAAGAAAACTCAAAGAAAAAGAAAATTGGCCATTTGAGATGATTATGTGATTTATTTGCAACAACCAAATTTTGACATTGGATTTAATAAGGATCCGATTTCATTTTTGCAGAACATAGAAAGCAATGAGTCTAATAAATAGATTGATGCTATAATGAAGAGTTAAAATCCATGGAATACAATAAAGTTCGGGATCCTCTTTAATTACAAGAAAATAACTAAAGAATCGGGTGTAGATTGGTCTTCAAGACCCAACGTGATTCTAATGGTATTGTTGAACGATATAAAGCCAGACTTGTTGCCAATAGATACACTAAAAAAGGAGGCATTAATTATAAAGAGACCTTTTCACCGGTCTCAAAGAAAGACTCATTAAGAATTGTTTTGGCTTTGGTAGCTCATTATGATTTAGAGTTACATCAAATGGATGTGAAAACTGCCTTTCTTAATGGAGACCTTGAGGATGATGTTTATATGGACCAAGCAGAGGGTTTCAAAATTAAAGGAAAAAAGATCAAATGTTGTGTAAGCTAAAGAAGTCAATATATGGACTCAAACAAAGCCTCACAACAATGGTATATAACGTATAATGATACCATAACATCATTAGGATTTAAGGAGATTACCGTTGATCGATTTACATACCAAAAGATCAGTGGGAGTAAGTTTATATTTTTAGTCATGTATGTTGTTGACATTTTACTTGCTGCTAATGATTTAGGCATATTGCGTGAGACGAAAAACTTTCTTTCTATGAACTTTGAAATGAAAGATATGGGTGAGGCATCCTATGTGATAGGGAAATAAATATATCATGATAGATCACAAGGATTATTGGGACTTTTTCGAAAAGGCTATTTAGAAATAGTTCTTAAGAGATTTAACATGAACAATTGTTCAACATGAATAGTTCCTATTCGAAAAGGGGACAAATTTAATCTCATGCAATGCCCAAAGAATGATGTAGAATGAAATGAAATGAAAACAATTCCTTAATCTTCAATTGTTGGGAGTTTGATGTACGTTCAAACTTGCAAAAGATCGGATATTAGTTTTGTGCTCAGAATGTTATGAAGATATCAAAGTAATTATGGAATTGATAACTGGAAAACTGCAAATAAAGTTTATGGCATGTTATGAAGCCACAATTCATGCATTATGGCTGCAAAACATTATTTTAGGACTTGGAGTTGTCGACACCATTACAAAGCCACTGAAAATTTATTGTGATAATACTGCAGCAATATTCTTATCCAAGAACAATAAGTACTCCAAATGTGCCAAACATATGGAATTAAAGTACTTTACTTTCAAGGAAGAAGATTAGAAACAAAGAGTGTTACTTGACAATATTTGAATTGATCTCATGATTGCAGATCCGTTAACAAAAGGCTTACAACCAAAGACATTTAAAGAACATGTTCAAAGAATGGGTCTTGGTTATACTTATAATTGTTACATTTATGATGCTTTTACACTCTGAGCTCAATTGTGTGTTTTTGATATACATTAATGAATATATTGTTTCTCTTAATAGTGTACACATTATTGTTTTGAGATATCACAAGATGAGTCTCTATGAGACATTATTGTGGACCGTAATGTTATATGTTTTTTATGAACCTAGCATGACAAATTTCTAATGTAGTAGTATATAGAAAGAAGTATGTAGCTTAAAATTTATGTACAACCATCATAACTCGCATTAGTAGTTTGTTATATTGTGGTATGCATGATGGACATTATAGAAGAGATTTATTGTATGCGCAACTAATGTTTATGAAATATTGTTGTTATATATGGTCATTAGGCCAACTGGGAGAATGTAAGAATTATTAATTATTTCTTACTTATGGCCCAAGTTTACTTGTAACCCAAGTAATACCATAAATAATATTTAATAAAGAATAAATCTCGTCTGTATATTGGTTACTTGATGGACATACCAGATTAAGTCTTAACCTCTATAAATTGGTTCTCCCTCCACCTATTAGGGTTACCAAATATTCTCTACAATAATTCCATCGCTGACGGTTGTGGTAACATAATGTTAGAGAAAGGAGGTAGAAACCAATTTACGACTAACGCTTCTGCTTTTCTCTTTCTGATGATGTCTTCCTCATAAGTTATGTGCCCCTAACGATCTCTATGTATGATCAACGTGTTCAAGATCACGCTATTATATATTACAATATTTAATCTAACATCTAGCTCATAAAAAGCCTTTCCAAAACGCCTCAAAATATGATATGTGCCTACATATCGGAGACTAAGATTCCCTTTCTAACAAAAACTCATTACACTTTCATGGGTGAGATTTTCAGGTAAACCCAATCATGAATATTAAACTAAAGATCCCTTCTTCTCACATCAGTATATTATTTTTGCCAACTTTGATTAATATTCAACTCTTCTCTTATAAGTCAAACTTTCTCTATCGCCTCAGGTACCAACTCGAGACCTATTAAGGTAAAGTCACCCACCTCAAACCAACCTATGTGAGATCAACACCTCTTACCAGATAAGGCCTTAAATGGAGCCATGTCAATACTCAAGTGATAGCAATTATTGTAAGCAAACTCAATCAATGGCAAATGGTCATCCCAACTATCCTTAAAATAAATCACGCAAGCTCTTAACATATCTTACATAGTTTGGAAAGACTTCCAAAACTGAAAACTAAACTTGGTACTGCGATCGGAAATAATGAACAAAGGAACTCCATGTAACTTTACCATTTTCTCAAGTATAACATGGTATAGTTCTCCGCCGAGTAGGAAACCTTGATTGGAAGGAAATGAGCCGATTTCGTCATCTGATCTACTATAGTCCAAATAGAGTCATGTAGTCCCTTGGTGCGAGGCAAAACAACTATAAAGTCCATCTTCTAGTCTTCCACCTTCAAAGAATGAATGTTAATATCTTGGGACAAACCTACCGGTTTTTGATGTTCAGCTCTCACTTGTTGGAAATTTGAACACTTTGCCACAAGTTCCGCAATACCTTCATGATCCCATTCAACCAATAGACCTCATGTAAATCACGCTACATGTTAGTTATTCCCGGGTGAATGATATACCACGAACTATGGGCTTCTAACAAGATATGTTCCCTCAAATCATCAATGGTTGGAATACATAATGACCTTGATATCTAGGTACACCATCTTCCCCTTGAGAGAAAGCCTCAACGGATTTCTTAAGCATCGCTTCTTTTAATTCGACCAACATTGGATCAAGACCTTTTATGGCTTTCACATTTGCAAGAAAAGATGATTCAGAAGTTTTGTGAACCATAACACCATATTTGGTGGAGTCCACAAATTGAACACCTAATCGAGCCAATGTATGAACATCTCAAACCAACTCTTTCTTTTCTTCTACAATATGAGCAACACTACCTATAGATAACCAACTAAGAGCATCTGCTACAACATTACCTTTACCGGGGTTATAGAGAACACTTAGTTGATAATCCTTCAATAACTCAAGCCACCTTCTTTAGCGAAGATATAGATCTATCTGATTAAACACATATTGCAAACTTTTGTGGTCGGTAAACACAAACACATGAACCCGATACAAGTAGTACCTCCAAATAATTAAGGCAAAAAATGACCGCTGTTAGTTCTAGATCATGGGTAGGATAATTCTTCTCATGGATTTTAAGTTTTCTTGATGCATAGGCAATAACTTTCCCATTTCGCATAATCGCACATCCTAACCCAATTCTTGGGGGATCACAATAAACAACAAAGCCATTCGTTCCTTCAGGTAAGATCAACATTGAAGCAGCAGTAAGTCGATCTTTCAATTCTTGAAAACTATTCTCACACGCTTCCGACCATATGAACTTGGCCTTCTTTTGAGTCGAAGCCGTCAAAGGAGAGGAAATTAAAGAGAATCCCTAAACAAAGCTTCTATAGTAACCAGGTAAATCCAAGAAACTTCTAATGTCCGAAGGAGTTAGAGGTCTAGGCCATCTCTTGACCACATCCATCTTCTTAGGATCTACCTCAATACCCTTACTTGAAAGATATGACCAAGGAAAGGTATGGACCTCAATAATATTTAACACATGCTAAATTTTGCAAAAAGTTGTTGGTCCTTAAGAATTTGCAACACGATCGTCAAATGATCAATATGCTCATTCTCACTTCACGAATAGATAAATATGTCATCAATAAACACAATCACAAACATATCAAGGTATTGTCTAAACACCCTATTCGTCAAATCCATAAATACCACCGGAGCATTAGTCATCCCAAACAACATTACCAAAAACACATAATGACTATACAGAGTTTGAAAAGCCATCTTCGGAATGTCATCTTCCTTCACCCTCAATTAGTTATGACCCGATCGAAGATCAATCTTTAAGAAATAACTTGCTCCTTAAAGTTGGTCAAATAAATCATCTATCCTTGGGAGAGGATACTTATTCTTATTGGTCACTTTATTCAACTATCGATAGTCAATACACATACGAACATAACCATCTTTCTTTCTAATAAACAAAACTGGAGCACCCCATGGAGAGATACTCGATCGGATGAAACCCTTATCCAACAAGTCATTCAATTGTTCTTTCAACTCCTAAAGTTCATGACGGAGCCATACGGTAAGGAGGAATAGAAATAGGTTGCATATATGGGAGAAGGTCAATACAAAAGTCTATTTCCCTCTCGGCAGGAAAACCTAGTAAATCATCACGGAAAAGTTTTGGAAACTCATTAACAAGAGGGACCGACTCGGGTGTGAGGGTTTCAGAATCCATATTCCTCATCCTAGTTGGATGATAATGAAACCCTTGGAAATAACCTTTCTAGCTTTATGATAAGAGAGAAACTGACCCTTAGGCAATAAATTTCCCCTTTCCCTTTTCTCTTCTAGGACAGGATAATTTGGGAATTGAAACTTGACTACATGAGTTCTACAATCGATAGAAGCATAACACGAGTGCAACAAATCCATACTCAAGATAACATCAAAATCTAGCATATCAAGCTCTTCCAAGTCAACATGAGTAACTCTATGGGACAAGGAAATGAGACACTTTCTATAGACCCACTTAGACACAATAGAATTACCAACAGGAGCAACGGGAGAAAAAGGTTCTAACAACACATCATGAAGAATATTAAATCTCATAGCCACATATAGCGTCAAAAAAGAAAAGGTATCACTGGGATAAATTAAATTATAGACATCAAGTTGAAAAACTTTCTACATACCGGTAACAACATCAGGAGAACCTTCGTGTTCGCCACGAGTCTGAAGTGCATAAAATCAGTTTTGCTTAGGAACATTAGGACCTGAACCAATAATAAGAGCTTACTTTCCCTCTCTTCCCATAGCCGTAAGCATTGGGTAATCCTTCATTTTGTAACAACTTTTACCACAACTAAAGAAACTATCTTTGCTGGCTAGGCACTTACCCTCATTCTTTCTTCCACACCTGGTAGAAGTAGACATGGGCAATGAAGACACACTTCTATTACCTCCTTGAAGCTTAGGGTTATACACCCTATCCTTGTTGAATTAGGAGGAGCATTGTAGGAACTTTGACCGAAGAACCTTTATCGAAATCTAGGACGAGCATGTCCATCAAACCTTGCATGAAAGAAATTACCATCACCGGTTTTAACCCTCTTTACCGCTCTAGAATTTTCCTTAAGTTTCTCCTCCTCAATTTTTTTTGCTTGCACCATGAGATGAGAGATGTCGATGTTGATAAGTGGCCAACTCTCCCGTTTCCACCGACATCACTCCCATGATCATCAATACCTTATAAACCTCATCAATGAACTCTTGACGATTTTCCTGAACTTTAGAACTATGAAACGACAGAGGATTCATCCTAGTGAAGTCCCTCACTCTAGAAGTCATTGTTCCCACATTTAGGTTCACGGGAACCACAACCTCCCTATTGGCTTGGGTCGTCACGGCCTGTGCCAGCACTCGAAAATAAGCCCAAAACTCCACATTAGTCACTTTCTCAGCCAAAGGATCGAACGGACTTGAGGAGCTTGGGGAGGAGCTTCCTGTTCCGCATTCTCCCTCGCATTCCTTCTAGAAAAAGCTCTCCGAGTAGCCATATCATATAGAGCATCAAATATTGATTAGGAGAGAGACTTTATAGAATTAAACTCTATCGCAGAACTTTACAGTAAAGAAAGATGTGGAGTTTCCTAATCTTATTGTAGTCTCTCATTATAAATATGGCGGGCTTTACACCCATGAACAAGAATCTACTCGACGTGCCTTATGAGACATCCTAGGACAATTCTAAACCTTTTGTTCTGATTATCAAGTTTTTCACTACCCAAGGGTATCCCCTAGATGTAACATGGAATATAGAACCCAGAAGGACTCCATACAAGCCACTTAGCTTCCATAACATAAAATATAGAACAATACTAGTAAACAAATAGACCAAATTCAATAGTTTTTATAAAATAAAACGGAAATCTAGAACACTTGTCTCAATAGCAATCTAGTACAATATAATGAAATTGGGCCTTGTCCATACATCATGTCAAAAAGTGAAATAAATAAAAGAAAATAAAATAATAAAACTTGGTTCTCGAAGAATGGGACTCACCAAAGCTCTGATATCTCGAGCTCAACCACTAGCCGCGGAACTGATGACTCTGACTATCAGACTCTGCATTTTGGGAAATGTAGGCTAGAGTATGCGTTAGTACAAAATAATGTACCAAGTATGACAGTTATGCATAAAACATTTAAATCATGCTAAAAGGGATACTTCATTTCATGACATGCAATTGATTAAGATAAAACATGATATAAAAGAGTTAGAAAACGTAAGTCACAAAACCATGGTCAACGCAAGTTAATCATCTTTAAAGTCTTCGAACACATATCAGATACTTCTTGAAGTAACCTTAGTTTATTATTAATGTGGGGGTTAGCCTTTACCGACATAGAGACCATGTGAGCTTTAACATGATCTCCATGTATCTCCCACATCGAAAAGGGTTGTCCTACTTTTCGAGGTAAGGACCATGAATCAGAGCTAAACTGAATCCACTAGCTAATGTCTATCTAGAAAATCATACTATGGGGCCACATAGGTAAGGGTTAAGGAGATTGCTTCTAGAATCCCAACTTCTACTAACGGGAGAGCTTCCATCATAATATCCTCTCGATGCTAAGCATAAATCCCACGGAATAGTCAATTCTTACATGTTCTTATTAACCAGGGAAAGACATGTCATCTTGCCAATCAAAGCTAAGTTATTATCCATGGAAAAGTATCTTTCGATAACCAATCCAAGCTAGGTTCATTAAGATAGCATGTAATACTTTATTCAATTAGGTGAGAAGGCCTTTTAACCTTAGAATCATCATTATGTCATGACCAAGGGGTACCCCCTACACGTAACCTGACGTACTTGACCCCAAAGCGGTCTCATAGTAGCCCTTAGAATAATCATAACATAAGATACTATAAAAGTACGGAATATTTAAAATTTCTATTATCCATACATTCAAAAACATAAACCAAGCAGAAATCTTTACTATATATTTTTCCCAAACCATCTAGTAAACCCTTGAATAAAACACTGGGGATGCAACCCATACAAAGTCTAAAAGATAAAGAAATGACATAAAGGAATTAATGGGTTTGTCCTCGAAGCTATGAGGACTCACAAAATCTTCAACTCTTCGTGCTTCTTAGAAACCTAGCCTCCAAAGGAACTCAATTTACGAAACCCTACATTTGATTAGAATGTAGGCAAAGTATGCGTTAGTACAAAATGTACCAAGTATGATAGCTAGCACAACATCATAAGAGCATCTCAAAATGGTTAGTCAACATAAGACATAAGACTAAGAGATAAAAACATCTCCAACATAAGCATCTTATAATTATAAGTCAACATAAGAGATAGTTAATGAGAATAAGAGATAAGTCATAATCATAATAAGCATAATTGACTCTTAGTCATCTAGACCATAATAGAAACATTCTCAAGTAACCTGAAAAGCATACATGTGCAAATCAAGAATAGCATCCTATACTACCACCCAAGCCAAGTATATCTTTTTGGTCATCTTAATCATAGTCTATATACATGGTCAACTCTTAAGCTTCTCTACCATAAGGGTACCATACTCCTACGTAACCTCAAGGCGCACTTGTGCAATGCATGAAAGGCATCCATACTACCTTTCACACTATCCATAACCTTTAAGTCATCTTAGTCATATTCACCCTCCTTTGGTCTCACTATTGGCTTTGTTCACGTAGACAAGGGAACTATCACCTTTAGTCAATCACCTCTTGGAAGGAAACTATAGCAACAACCCAAGCTAAACTGTACTATGTAAAGGAACCCTTTATACCTAGCCTTAAGTAATACTTGTGAAATGTATGAATAGCATCCTATACTACTATCAAAACTAAGTGCTCCCTTAGGCTATCATGAATGCTCACTAGTTGGGGACTAGTCCCTCTTGACTATTTGCCTCTATTCACTTAAGGTACTTCTCTTCTTAGTACAAACAAAGACATCACACATTAATGAGCACAAGTCATCAATTCAAGGCTACAAAGGAATAGCACCCTACTAGGCTAGACCAAGCTAATAATCTAACTAACATGTCTACATTATGCTAAGTCAAACTACCATGGAGGGCATACTATCATGAAAGTCCAAGCTATTTAAGGAAGGATACCAATGTCCCATCCTACCTACCATTCAACACAATCCATGATGTTATGCAAGCTATCCTTAGGAGAGTGTGATCCTCAATCCTAAGCTACCATGAGTACTACTAACTCAAGCTACATTTGACATGCCTCTTACAATGCACAGTCAAGCTATCCTTACAGGTACACTAAGATGCTAATGTAAGCTATCTTTAGGAGTGTATGATTCTCAATCCCAAGCTACCATTAGGAGAGTATATGTACTAAATCCTACCATGAAATTATCTTGGCCTAATGAAGCTTATCATGTCCAATGACACTAACCTACGGTTTGAGTGTCTACGATCGTCGATGAAATAGTAACCCAACCAATGGTTGGGGTCGTGTCCCAAGGGAGTGGTAGTGAAAATAGTAGTTGAACTGGAATTTCCTTCTAATTAGTTGTAGTTTTAAC
Organism: Solanum lignicaule; assembly: GCA_029582545.1. Classification (NCBI taxonomy): domain Eukaryota; kingdom Viridiplantae; phylum Streptophyta; class Magnoliopsida; order Solanales; family Solanaceae; genus Solanum; species Solanum lignicaule. Next base: position 12,014 of record JAJOOF010011470.1, read on the forward strand.
GAAATTTTTGAATAGAAACAAAGAAAATTCAAGTGGGTTCCACAAAAGTATCAAATATCAAAGGCGGTTTTGTCACAAGTAGCTAAAACAACAAAAATAAAGAGAAAATCAAGTATGGGGAAAATTTCTAGGGGTTTGACCGCAATATATATTGATTTGAATCATTGGGTACATGCTTTCGGAAGGAAATTTGTAATAGAATAGTGACTACGCTAAGATTTAGATGGAAATAAGTTCCCTCTCGAAGAACTTGCCCCGTTTCAAATGGGTTCCTCTCGGACACCCATTTGCTACATGAAGGAAAACCTATGCCTTACCCCACTCACTCTCTCGAACTGAGTGTTAGGATATGGGACTAGGGCTCACCCTCTCGGGCAGAACCTCATGTCGACCCACTCCTTAGGCCATTAGTCCAGGGTCTTGGCTTCGCGACCTCTCTCTCTCGCAAGCCGAAAACACATAGGTGGTTTTGTATTTGCAACTACAAACCCATTAAATTAAACCACAACCACTAGGTGAAATCACCATTAAAATTCATGTAACCTATTAGCAAACAAGATCCAACAATAATATCAACACATATTTGCTAAATCACACCGCAAGAATGGGGTTTTTAGCCACACATCCAGAAGTAATAAATTATACCTAAAATGATAGAGAAATCAAATGGGTATAAGAAATTAAACCTTGGTTTAAGCAAAGGAAAAAGAATAGATAAGATCCACTTCCAACTTGGGGAAAATGAACTCCTTTCTTCAAGTCTCCCAAAAACCCTCTCCAAACTTTACAGAAAGATGCAAAAGCTAATATTCTAAGTCTTAAAATTACAATAATGTTCGAATCCTGAAAACTAGTAAAGATCTGGTATTTATAGATTCAGAAAATAGTGTTATGGTGGATCGTTCGGCGAGGTTAGTCGCGATCGCCGAATGACTCGGTGATTTTCCCTTCTTCTGGTTCATCGCCTTCAGTGCTTTGTCTTCAGCATCTCTGCATTGCGGATCATTGGGCGGTATATTTCTGCTTCATGGAACTATTCGGCGACAAGCCGACTTCTCCTGTCATCTCCTTTTGATCCACTTCCTTCAAAGCTTTGCGTACTGGAACAAAGGGTGGAGTGTGTCCCTTTGGCAATTCTCCAAGTATGCTTGGCGACGCTCAGGCTTCAGTTTCTTCGTTCTATTTAGCCATTTTGTTCCTTTTTGCGCCTAAGTGTCCATGCTTCCACTAATACTTCAAATACCTGAAAATTAAGTGTTTTCATCAGATATTGATATAAAATAAGCATTTGAGGACACTATTTCTATTAAAATAAAGCCCTAAATGAGTCCAATTTGTGGAATCATCACCTAACCAAATCAAGCTACCCTGAAATGCATTTTATAGTGCTAGTTCAAGCTATCCATAGGAAAGTATAAATCCTCAATCCTAGGCCACCATGGTTTTGTCTTACCAAGTCAAGCTACACATGAAGGGATCATATATCACAACTTCAAGCTATTCTAGTCTAACATGCTTTGATTTATTTAAGTTTATTAAGCCAACCTAGAATCATTCTATGTGATAGAACCTTGGGTCTCCTTGCACATTCATGCCTAACTGTGTAAAAGAAAACCAATACACAACAAGATCACATACTATTGGCTTTACCTCGAAATCTCTATCATTGATAACTACAAGCCTTAATCTAAAGCTTGAATTCATTCTATCATCATTCATGTCTAGATTACAAGACTTTCAACCTCATTGTTTATTACTAAGTGATTTTAGTCATAATTCATCATGAAGGCTCAATTCCATCTTTACAAGTCAAGACCCATCATATTCAATAAAGTCTAGTTCCATTCATGATTATATGTTCCTAACCTTGAACAATTACTACTCATGACATTGATTTAAGAAGATCACTTTTGAACCTTCAATTTGACCTCTAATGGCATAAACCCACAAATATCACATTAATCAATTTAGACTAGGGTTTACCATAGAAATAACATAAATTCCTCATAATATCACTAAAAAAAGCTAAATCAATCATAATTAGTTATTATCTACTAGATTGGAATCATACCCAATCCCTACCCACAATGTAAGAAGAACCCTAACTAGAATTGGGTTTTTGATTTCACAATT
>JAJOOF010011471.1:0-13969 GCA_029582545.1 Solanum lignicaule
CATGCATTTGCATCTATATATATATATGTATTCACGACATACGATTATACGAGCATACCATGCATATTTAAGTAGTAGGGGGCTAAAGGTCAGCCATGGAGATTATTTGGGTTTCAGTTCAGGTGGTATCTCTATTACCCTTTTACAGTAAATGTTTATGATTTTACTTTTCGTTTTACATACCAGTACATTTTTATTCGTACTGACGTCCCTTTGCCTGGGGACGCTGCTTTTTGTTTTGTGCGAGCAGGTACAGGCAGGGACTCTAATCGACCCACCCGCTAGGATTTAGGTTCAGCTGTGAGTTGGTAAGCTCCATCTTATCCTGGGGCTATCAGAGGATGTTTACTTTTGCTGTACAGTTTGGGTATAGTCGGGGCCTTGTCCCGACAGTGCTTATATCACTCATAGAGGCTATTATGGACACAATATTCTGGGTTTTCTTTTTTTTTTGTATGTTTCAACCTCCAGCCAATAGTCTTGGCATGCATATATAGGTGTGTGTAAGTAGGTATGTTTTCGGTTATGGCCTCGTTGGCTAGATAGTACATCTTTATCTATTTTTTATGGTTTGTCTACCATTGTTTGTATGGTTATTCTCTTTCAGGTCATGACCTCTGGGTCCAGGCTTCACTTTTTAGAGGTTGTGCTGCCCAATATTTTTGCCTCACAAGTTTGGTTTAGTTAGTATGTTTCAATGGGTAACTCGATGTTTTAGGGTATCGAGTGCCAGTTACGCCCTTATTTTGGGGCGTGACATAACAATACAGGCGAGGAGCAATAGAAATGCAGAAAATCGAGCTAAGTTAAAGATGTTTCATCACATTGGTAGCAAGCCTATTAGAGAGATCATTTATTAGCAGGTAATATCAAAAAATAAATTTCCTAAAGAGAATATCCAAAATGTTCTATTTGACATGCTTCTCTTTGATGTGAAGGGCGGAAAAGATGAAAATCCGCCAAATTTGGCGGCTGTTTTCTTTGAGACTCGTAAGAAAGATAACATGCTTGTTGAACCAGAAGCAATTGAAAAACATGTGCGTTTGGTAAATTTAATATGTAAATTACTTCAAATTATTACGGAATCAGTTGAAATGTACTTTTTTTTTGTATTTTTCAGGCTCAAATCGAAGAAATACTAAAAGTTGAGCCATATTTGCCTAGCATAGAGATTGTAGAAAAGTGTTGTGGACCTCAAAATCGTAGCCATGTATTTGTCTTTGGGGGTGGAGTAAAGGCAAAGGACATGAGAGGTGGCACTTCTTCTAAGGCTGAATTACTGTCTGAGCTACGTTCAACTCAAGAGAAATACAAATCTTTGAATGAGGAAAACAAATCGTTGAATGATCGCTTGTCTACCATAGAAGATGAGCTGACAGAAATAAGAAAAATGAAGGAATTATTTGCTGCTCAACAATCGCATGATCCGCATATGACATCACCCGTATCATTTGAATGACCACTGACTTTTTTTGCTGACCAAGTAAGTAAAAATATATCAAAATCTATTTGCAGATAGTCGTTTCAGCATTTAGTTTATGGCTGAACAAGAATAAGATGATTAATCGTGTTTAAAGGAATTTCTTCATTTATGAGGTTCTTTGTTGGGTGATTTTTTTCTCTTAGTCGGTGGCTGTTTGATCAGATTGGACAAACGCTTATAGCTTGAGGTTTTTGTGTTATGATTCATTATACATATTGGAAATTTTTTTTGTTTATTGGATTGATAATGGAAAATGGTTTAGATATTGGACATCCCCAAGGTGTTCATATATAGATGACACATTCAATAATGCTGTGTCGCTTATGAATCTTGATACATATGTTGGGATAGAGCTGATTTCGTTGATAAAACAGGAGCAAACAAAATTATGTTACAGATATTGTTGAGAAATATGTAACAATAGCAATTATAACATTAGTAATAACTACCACACCTGAAATGCTTTTGTTGTTCAAAATAATTTTACTGTTTGTGTTGTCTCTTCTCCAGTCAGAAATTAGAAAACTGATACGCATTCAGTTTTATCCTTTAGGTGAATTATAACAGTTAGATTGAAGCTAATTCTGATGTGCAGGCTAGTATTTTCCTTGTTTAAGTTTTGACTACCTAAACTAGTTTCTTGATTTGTAATTTTAGCTTGCTAGACAATAGGACTATTAGCTCTTGGTAGCCAATGTAGGTACTTTAACAGTTAGGTTATTAGACTCATCATGTCCATGCTATCTCAAAAGTATAAAATTGTTCTCACGGCTTCATTTTGGAAGAAGTTGGAGGGGGGAAATCAATCCAAAAACGACTTTGCTTTATTACAGCATCACAATTAATCATATTCCTTATTGTTCCATGTAGTTTTTCACTTACCATTTGCATCCATACTCCATTTTATCTGCATGTACCTTATTGTTTGCAAATAATAAACTATGAGAGACTGATATTAATAGAGAGAAAAAAAATACAAGAAGACTGATATTGACATCTGCTCAGTTCATTTTCTGCCTTCCTCTTTTCCTTAGCAGAACATACTATTCTTTTATTATTGGTGGACACTGGTTGAAAACCTATGATATTTCATCTATTATTTGGTCACGGATTTTAATTATGCCACCTGAAATCAAATTGTTGTACATCTTGTTCCCAATTTAACCTTGCCTTTACTAGAAGGGATGAGAATATAGTTGTTGTAACTTTGTTATGTATTTTCTCTTCTTAGGTTGAATGGTGCTATTGTTGGTGGTCATTGCTTATCAGCTTCTTTACTACCTAGAAACTCATCATCTGCTTCCATGTCTGAAAATAAGGATGATATAATTGTTTAAAAGATTATTTCCTTCTTTATCTCTGTTTTTCATTTTCTACACGTACAATTGCAGGCACACAGTTTGAGATTCTTTGTCTCCTACAAGGATTAATGATAAGAAGAAAACAGTGATAACTTGTTTGTTTCCCCTGCTACAATAATAACCTGCTCGTGTCTTCCTGAAACAGTGATATCATGCTTGTTTAGTTCCTCCGCAACAACTTGTTTCCCCTAAAACAGAATATAAATCTCTTTGGTGGAGAGTTTGTCCATTTGTACTAGCTTATGTCACTGAATTTGTGCTTCTGATATAGATTTGGATTCTTTGTGAATGCATCTCAAAGTTTTCTTAATCAATTTTTCTTATGCTCTTGCAGATTGTTGTTATTTTTGGATAGCCCTTGGTGTACTTTAGAGTTCTTTTTTGAAGATTCAAGCTACAACTCAAGATGCAGTTTAGAAGACGCACATGACCATTATTATTTTGCTAGGAAACTTGTGTGAAACATTTAATCATAGTCTAGCTCGGGATATTGTTAATTTTCTAAGTTTTATTTTGTTAATTAAAAATTGAAACTTACACCATGAGATGTTTACCTATTTTTATATTAATATCAGCCTTTTTATGGAGATTTAACGTAGCAATCTTATATTTATTGGTAGATTATATAATACATTTGTGAAATGAAGATCCAAAATCATTGGTGGTCAATTAAAGACCAAGAATTTTACTCGTCTCTAAAAGTTCATCTAAGACGAGATAGTTCTTGTCTCTAAAAGTTTAATCTAGGATGATACAACTTCTCGTCCCTAAAGGTTCAACTAGGACGAGGTGTTGCTTGTCGCGAAAAACAATCTAGGATGACGTGGTTATACGTCAAGAAAAAGTAATCTATGACGAGGTAGTTGCTCGTCCCTAAAGAGTAATCTAGGACAAGTTCGTTGCTAGTCTCTAAAGGGATTTAACGACCAAAAATTACTAGTTTTCAAAGAAGAATATTATCTATTTGGGACGAGATATCTAGTTTCTAAAAATATTTTGGCGACCTGCTTTGTTTCCATCTTTAAAAACATTTAGCAGCTAGTTAAAGTGACCCGTCCCAATTTACCTTTAGCGAAGATGCATTTTAGGACGAGTGGCGACCAACCTTTTCCCATCCCAAAAGACTATTTTGGGACTAGAAATGGACTTTCTGGGACCATATATCCCTTCCTTAGAGGCTGTTTTTCTTGTAGCGACATTCATTAAAGAATCTAATGATTCTTTTAAATGGTGAATTTTCTTGTACTGCTTGTTATCAAGACAAGTTAATGATGAGACCATCATCAATGAAAGTTGAGATTGAGTCCACCGCATTCTTGAAACGTATACATAGGAATATTATGGACCTAGTCACCCACTTAATGGGTTGTTTAGACACTTCATGGTCCTAAATGATGTTTCTTCTAAATAGTCTCATGTGTGTCTATTGTGATTTCACAATTTGGCATTTGTAAAATTATTGTCACAAATAATATGTTTACAAACACAATTTTCTGTTAATCAGATTAGTCTATTCAATGATGGGATCACCACTCACCTTTAGAAGAGGTAGAGTAATTGAGAAAAAATAAATCTGAAATTTACTTCCGGAGTATTAAAATTGAAATTTACTCATATAATAGCAAAGTAGAAATTTACTAAAGCACAAGGCACATGGCATAGTAAACTTGGAGTTTAGAAGTACTAATAATTTTATTAGTTGGCATGAATAATTTGGTCATCCCAAAGATGTGAATACTGAGTAATAGACATACATTGAAGAACAAAAAATTCTTCAAGAATTCTTGAAGTTGCTTGTTCTCATGATAAGTTGATTGGATCAACTAATGTTGAGACTAAATCCCTAAATTCTGAAAAGTATAAAAGGTGAATATGGACCCGTTCACCTATCATGTGATATGATAAAGAGATGGATCTATAAAATAATCACATGTGTGTTTGTTGTCAACTTGCAGTTTGACATTCGCAAAATTGAGTGTGCAAGATAATTGAGTTAAGAGCACAACTTTCAGAATATGAAATCAAGATAAATATTCAAGATGATGTGACATTAAATCTCTCAGATAGTGAAATCATTGCTTATGAAAATAAAGCTTCATGTGTTGATCTGAAATATGATATTTGCATACAAAAGTAATTGTACGCATCAAACCAATAAATTATGATCAATTTTTCTCTTAATTGGTTTATGGTCAGGGACCAAATATTTTTCATTTGATAATTTTGATGTGCAGTATATGATTAATGAATATACTATGATGCACAAAGATGGATTCTCCAAAATAGATTGAGATATATGTTAGTTTGTCTAACATAAGGGGGAGATAAGAAGCAATCAAGAGTTGCAAATGCTCCTATTGAATATCCCTAAAGGACAGAGTCTACGACATGCATGAAGCATGATAGACTAATCTGCTCTGAATAAAATAATCCTTGAAAAAGGGGGAGGATAAAAAAGAAACAAAATGATCACAATAAGGAGACAATGTGCTCTTAAAAAGCCTACGACATACCACTTCATCAAACCTCATGAGAGGAGTACGTACCTGAAAATAATAAAGTGATGAGATCTCAATAAGTTATGTCGTATTGTGAATCGATACAAAATGATATATCATTGACGATACCTTTGATACAATAGCGTGCAATATTGTAAAAGATTACGATGATACAAATTGTTCGTCTATTAAAGCATGTTGGTGTAGAAACAATTATCAAGTGAAAAGTGGAATGATGCATCTTGGTAAGCGTAAAGCTTATTTGACTTGCAGTCTAGACACTAGAAGATGTCATATCACTTGACAAAATCAATATGAAAATTTCTGAAGGATTCAAAATCTAAATTATGTACAAGTTTTTAGAAAACTTGTTTATAATCCTCATATATAGATTAACGCAATCAAGAATTTTTTGTATTGTTATGCAAGTTGATGACTTGAATTGAAACTCTTGAAGAGGTTTCAAAAGGCAATAGATTATTTGCTTAAAGAAGTTGAAGTAAGGAACTTGTAGAAATCTTTGATCTTAAAGGTATGGTTCATAAAATGAGATAGAAGGAAGCATATTTCGTCAAAACTTTTTTACACTCATGAGCTCCCAAGAATGGCGATATCAACATGCAACATGTTTGTTCAAGTAATACTATAGTTGATTTATTACCAAGTCTCTACCAAGTACAACTTTTAAGAAGATGGTGCACAAGCTTGGAAAACAAAGATTCAAGTTTTTGACTGATGTTCACATTAGGGGGAGTTAATACGTGATGTACTCATTTTTCCTCACAAGGTTTTGTCCCATCAAAATTTTCTTGTAAGGTTTTTAATGAGGCATACCTAATTCGTATTATTAGATCTATGTACTCTTTTTCCTTCACTAGATTTTTTTTCCCACTGAATTTTATCTAGTAATGTTTTAATTAGGCACATAATCTACCGACATTCAAGGGGGAGTGTTATAAACATATTTGTATTATAGTGAATGTCTATTATGTGGAGTCCTTTTAGGGTATGATTAGGAATCCTACTTGGGGACCAAGTTAGGTTTCCCCTATAAATAAATGAGTTTTCCTTCATTGTAAATCAAATATGCAGATCCCTAAATATCATTCAAGAAGAATAAGAAGTCTTCTCTCTTCTCACTACTTTCTTCTTCTTATTCTATAGTTTCATAACACATCGTTATTAATCATAGTAATTTTTTGGCTTCATATCGTGTGAGCAAAATTTAAATATTATCATTTTTTCGATTTTTGCATATTGTTGTTAAATTATTTATTATTTCATTTTTTAAATATTACTTTATATGTAAGCATTATTCATAAAGACTCTCACACAATCCATAAAATATTTAAATATTTTTTTGATGTTTGTGCTATTATATCTCAATAATTTTATGGAAATATGTGAAAATGAATTATGTGTTAAGAACGTGTGTTGTAAAATAAAAGTTACCACTTATTTTCTTAAATAATTATGCATTTGCAATTCCTAAATTTATGCAACATTATCTTAAACATATATCGTGGAAGTAAAGTGGTAACTGAAATTTCACACTCTCTACATTATTTAATTCGGAAAGGACTCACTTGACTTCTTCTAATGTTTTTGCCCTTACTTAAATATAAAAGGTAGTACTTCTTTTTTAATAAAAATGTTTATTTTTTTAAGAATAGTTCTCTAAATACTCTTACATTACAATCTAAATATATTAGAATATATTGAAACTGCAATAATATTAAATTAAAGGTTTCATACTTGATCATATATCTTAACTTTTTAGAAATATTAATTAAATAGAGATTAGCTAAATCTAAATATCATTAATATAAAACAAAAATAACAACACTCCGTGTTTCTCTCCTTACATAACACACTTTAAATTTTATTTGAAATTAATAGATTTTTTTATGGAGTTATAAGAGATACATAAAAATATATATGTAACTATCAAAATTTGAATGTAAAATAAAACTGGCAAAACCAAAACATTTATCAATATTTAGTTTTTAATAAAAAATGAATTTGAATATTAATTAATCTATGTATTAATTTTTGTGGTACAGATATGTGACAATTTTTACCTCTTTTATCCATTTAGACTCAACAAAATACAACACTAAGTAAATAAATAAAAGACAAGCGAAATTAGTAATAAATAATTTGTAGATGCATCTTCTCATTTGTTTATCTAAACTTGAAGGAGTATAGTTTGTTCATCCATTTCGACTTTGTAATTGTTAGGTGAGAATGAGGTCTGAAACAATTGCCAAAATTTTCAACCTACGAAATAAGTTGTTGATTTTTAGAATAAAGAATTAAGTGATATCGTTGTAACATGTTCAAATTTTAAGAATAAAAAACATAAAAAAAAATGAATAATTGATTATTGATTGTCAAGTGCAATTTTTTTTGGATATGTATATTACAATATAGGAAGATATTCTAAACTGAAAAAATAGAAAAATAAATAAATAATCAAACCTATATTATTTATCATATATAATCAAATCAACCTCTTCTTAATCTTGAAGCTTTGACTGAAATAATTATAGATCATTCGCAACCATCATAACTTCAATTACTCATCGAAACGTAACTTCAATAGCATTGATCATTTTGTAGAAATCATCCTATAAAAATATTTAGAAAAAAAGAATGGCATATAGAATGTACAGACATTTAGATATCAAATAAGAGAAAATTTATGAGTAATATTATAAATAAAAATTGTGTAAGATAATGAATATGAGGAGATGGGGAACGAAAAAGTTAGGCATGATTTTTCACTGCAATTCATTTTTTTTTCTAAAAAAAGATGCAGTTGCTTTTGAAAAAAAAATAATTTACTCTTTAAAATTGTTTCCTTAAATAAAGGATTTTAAGTTCAGTTTTCTCTTCCTAAATTAAAGAAGAGAAGGTCAAAAGGTAGTCTTCTGCCATCAACCGACGCATCCCATCTAGTTGCATAATTTCTCTGAAATCTTTCCCAAATTCTCTAACCTGGTATAGCGGCTGAATGAAATTCAGATGACCGCCGCACAAAATCAGACTACTTTGGTTGCTCTGTGTACACCCATCGAAATATATTTACCCTGAAGAAAGGTAACACTTGTTGTCCACAATTATGTATTGGACTTGGAAGATTCTGAATTGATGATATATGTAAATTCAATTCCAACAATTCTCTACTTTGTTTTCCCTATCGTCATCTACTTCTTTAGGGGTATGATCTCCTTATGCCTTGGAAAGTTAGTTAAGTTGTTGGTGGACTGGACGAAAATAGACTTATTATACACAATTGACAAAGGTCCAAGGATGTATTTTTTGTGCGGCTATTTAGTAATTAAGAAACAATTTGAATTTAAATCAAGGTCAGACTTGTGATGCTTTCTTTTCCTTCTTCCTGCGATACATATATATCATTTGTTCCTCCTCTATGTTTATAATCCATGTAGCACATCACGTTAACAATCCTTTTTGGTGTTCCTCCTTGCCCGTGAACCACATGCCAGAATTGCATTTATTTGGCCTTAAATTACGTCACAAAAAAATTATATCTTCACACAAAAACATCTACAATGCTTCTCCAATTACCCTTTACATATTGAGTATTTTTGGTGTTTGCTTTAAAGTCCCTTTAATTTTCCCTTTAATAGACTGCCCTTTTTCCTCTTCTTTAAACACCGGAAGACTGCTGCCTTTGACAACTCCCATTTTTTCTTCTTCTGTTTTTGAAAGTTTTGTCCAATTTTATAACATGCTCCCTCCGTTTAAAAAAGAATGACCTAGTTTGATTTGAAACGAAGTTTAAGAAAAGAAAAAAGACTATTGATCTTGTTGTTCTAAATTAAAGTTATGTCAAATGTACCAAAATACCCTTTAATTTTGTGGCATTAAACATGTCACGTGAAAAGTTGAAGTTAAAGTGTTGCCAATAAAAAGAAATGGTTCATTCTTTTTGAAACAAATTAAAAAGGAAACTAGGTCATTCTATTTGAAATAGAGGAAGTAACATTTCAGAAATAAACAGAGATTGCAAATACCCTGCAAAACTGTTCGAATTAACATCTTGGCCTATTAACCTCTTCAAAATCATAATAAGCCAACACCTTTCCTATTCAAAAACAAATTCATGCCAAAATCTTAAGGCCTTCGATCCCAACTTTCCAATGCACCGAAAACACAGAAGGAATTAATAGAGTAAAATAATTCATTGTTTCTAATGTTGCTTTGGCTCCAAATTACAACAGAAAGGAGAAAAATGATGAAAAACTTCAACAAGTTCACACTTATGTTGATGGCTACCTCTACCCGATGGACGCACTAGAATGGATTATGACTATCAATCTCACTTCGAGGGATTCTAGAAGTCGATACCTTGATTATTCCTTCTACACACTCCGTCCAGCAAGACAAACAAACAAATATGCAATAAACATGTATAGTAGTTCTTCAATCAGTATATATATATATATATATATATATATATATATGTCTTTTAATTTGGATCTAGGCGTTATCCTTTCAACGGCTTTACTACTTCCATCCCAAATTATTATCCACTTACTTTAAATTTGTGTTAGTGTTCAAGGATGGTTGGTCCAACTCATACTTTGTACTAGATCAGTTTATGTAGGAACCGCTTTTACATTTCACCATTAGTAAAAGAAAGTTTTCATGAGTGCCTGCACAAATGATGCCATGGACTCTAAGGAAGCTCCTCAAGGAGGATTCAGATGGTTTCTCGAAACTTCTCACCGCTAAAGCTTTGGTTGAAGATCTATAATTCCACCCTATTTTAAACTTTATGCACATATATTATAGCTAATATTAATGTGGTGTACGTAGTTTTAGTGGTAATCGATTAAATTAGTTACCACACAACATTTCATAAAGAAAGAAGGAAACTACATTTTAAAAAATAGTTGCTCCTCTTGAAAAGGAAATGTAGGATACTAATCCACGGGTGAGACATGGGATGATGTTGCAAGACTAAATGAAGAAAATAGTGTTTTACAGGAATCAATGGTACTTCCATTAGGAGGGCCTAAATATTTTCAGTTACTATATAAATTTTCTGCAGGTCTACACATACTTAAAATGGAAAAAACATCTTTTTTATGATCTTTAGAGGAAGTATAACCATCAAATTGCCACAAACTTTTTTCCTTTATTGTTTTTGTTTTGTGCTTTTATTTTCACTTTATTATAATGCTTTGTATTTAGCTTGGTAATACTTACGCCTACATTGTTTCTCTAATGTAGGGTCCGACACTCATATCTCAGATACTTGTGGCTAGCTGATCTTTTTCTTTGCATTTGAAGATTGGTGAATCCTCATGTACTGAGGACCAAGATACTTTTATAGTTTTTTATTTATTTAGGTTTTCAAACATTGTAAGTGGTGTATGTATTATGTCCCAAGCACTTCGTTTGATGTAGTAGATGGTTTGTTGAGACTATGTTAGACTTCCGCTTTGTCAAACTATTTTATGATATGAATATGCTTCTTTTGAAATCTTTCATTTCTATTATCTTGTATAATGTATGTTAAGTGGCTTGTGTAGTGTCTTTTGGGGTTCTATAGTTTAGATGGTGTGATGAGTGGTGGATTTGCACTCATTTGAGGCCCTTTTCTTACGATTCTATGGCACTCAAGTAAAGAAAGAGGATAATTACCCTTTGAATTGTGCTAATTTCTGGTGTTTGTTCCTGGGAGGAAAAATGATGCAAAAAAAAGGAGAAAATGAGCTAAGCATGACAGGAATTGAGTCCCAAATCTTGGGTTTGAGAAGGAAGTGGTGGTCGAATATGACCAACATCGGTTTGTATCTCCCCAAGCACTAGAGATTTATTATGTTTATTTGATGAAGAAGAAGTTACTTTTGGAAAAGAGGCATATTGCTTTATAAAATTGAGGAAATGCTTTCGAATTTCTACCAAAGGTTGATAACATCCGGATGGATATGATTTGCAGCCGAACCTTGCAAGGAAAAATGAGAAATGGGTGAGAGAGTTTTATGCCAACCTCATGGAGACTGACATGACATCAAGGTTAATCATCATTTGGGGCAAGGTTGTCAACTATGGGCCAGAGGCAATCAATGCAATATATGGGTTACTCAACCATGATATCAAGGCCTTTACTGATTAAGATTGTGAGTCGGGTGCTTGGCAAACTTCAAAGCTATGTCCAGGCTGAAGTGTTCCATGGGCCGTCACAAAGGCTGCGATCTTATGCTTAAACTTGACCACAGAGGAAAGTACATGGATGTCAATCGTGTGCAACTGTATTTCCCCAAGTGGGAACATTAGAAACATTCCGGTATTGCAAGCACAAATAGTGGCTTGCGTACATGATGATGTCCTACTAAATATATAGGTCACTTGATTGTGAATGAGTTCTGAGAATTCAAAATGCATGACAACCTATAGCTCATTGTTCCCTCTCTAAGCACGGAGCTTTGTAAACGGGCTGAGGTGGAGGTGCTTCCTGGTGACACTTGGATTGAGCCTAAAAATCCGATCTTTGCACATAAGATGCATGGTGAGGGAACAGTGATAAAAAGCAAGAAGAGGAAGGTTGACTCTAGTAAGTCTGTGCATGTGGAGGATAATTTTCCTATACCTTCAACGGTGGGCCCTTTTGAGTCTTAGCCAAGTGAGTTGCAGGTCATGAAAAAGTTAGTGGCGAAGCTGATGCAAGGGCAAGGTGAGTCGTCTTCGAGGCCAATATCCTATGTGCCTCAAAATGAGTTTGATGCCTACTTGAAAGATCAAAGGAAGCAAAAATCTCAACTTACAAATCTGGAGAAGGCCTATACCAGTTTGGCTAAGTCACATGGTGATTTAAGCATCTCACATAGTAAGATAAAAAAGTGCGAGAAGAGTAGAGACAAGGTCTTCACTCAGATGTGGAAAGGGGTAAAAGTCCTTTGGAAAGTTTTGAAGGCAAATGAGCCACTCCCGACTTCTAAGCATGAGGAAAATGGAGATGAGCCCGCTACATGGAGCAATGATGGTGGAGATGAGGATAGTGAAGCCACCGATACCGATGGAGAGGATTGAAGTAGCCTAGGGAGCCCTTCGCATTCTCTTTTTGAGTTTCATAGTTGTGTTGTGAGGACACTACATAATTTTTAGTTGGAGGTGCTCCCATTTGGGTTATTTTATCTTATTTTGATTGACATGTTGGATTGTTGTTTAGATGTTTTTGTTTTTGATTATTGTGTGGATTGGTCATTTTTATTTATGTTTTAGTTTTATTATAGTAGTATCTTTTTATTAGTTTCTTGTTATAGTAATAATTTGTGATGGTTCTGTTTCATTCTTGTATGCCTTGAAGCAAGAGAAGTCTTAGTACCCGTACCTTGTGAGTTTGGAAGCCATGGCAAAGGCTCGATAAAAATGCTTGAATTTTTCCAATGATAGACCAAGTGACGTCATTCTTAAGGGCAAATCATTATTTTGTTGAGTGTTGTTGGCTTGGTGGTGCCTTGATGTGAGGGTGTGACTTGTTTGGTACGAATAGATTTAGTCAAGCCTTGTGAATCATGAAATGAGCACCCCTCCAATATTTTTGTGAAAATGAATGATTGTGTGATAATGTTTTGACTCTTTTTGTGACTCCAATTTACTAGGTGGTAGTGTAAAATAACTATGATTTAGGAAGTTGAATTGTGCCATCTTGAATAGTTTCATGTCATTTGTGGTGAGGCTTTGTTGAATAATGTCTTGTATTCACTTGTGTTAACTAGAACTTGCCCGGTTAGTCTTAAAATATTGGTCTTGATTGAGTTTGGTTGGTGCAATGATCTTAGAATTTTTTTGATTGTCCTTGAAGTCCATTTAGCCTAAAGATCCCACTTTTGCACTAAATATATCCTTAGTTGTCCCATTTTGAGCCTTATCCTTTTTTAAATTGGCATCCATATTATAAGCCTTGATCCTTTTTGAAAAGTAACCTTCTTTTGAACCCTTCTCTCTTTGAACTTGAGAATTGTGAAAGTTAAGGCTAAAAGCCTAAGTTGGGGTGTTATGGAAAACTAATAAATGGATGCTTATCATATAAGAGTTTGATAAAAAAAAAAAAAAGAGAAACAATTTGAGCATGGAGGAGGAAAATTTCAAAAAAAGAAAAGGTATGAAAAAAGAAAGAAGGAATTTGAATAAATGAGACTTAAATCCTCCAAAAGTTGAAAATGGTTGAATGTGGGGAATCTACAGTGGAAGAAAGGAAAAATAAGAAAATAATGTGAAATTGCATTGAGTTGAAAAATGAAGAAAAAGTGGAAAAGTTGTTGATTAAAAAGTTGTTGTGTAGTTGTCAAAGAGGGTGTAGCCACTTGTACCTAAATGTTATCCTAAACTTCCCTAAGCCTACATTACAAGGTTAATAAAGTCCTTTGAGATCTCCAACCGAATGAAGTTGAATCAATATCATTTCACTACTAAAAAAACAGTGAATACCGACCTATAAATACCGACCTCCGGAGGTCGGTATTCCCTGAAATACCGACCTAAAACCGACATCCCAGCTTAGGTCGGAAAAAGCTTGGTCGCTATTCAATACCGACCTCTGGAGGTCGGTATTTACTGACCTCTCGAGGTCGGTTTTTATTTTATGT
>JAJOOF010011474.1:0-11334 GCA_029582545.1 Solanum lignicaule
CAAAAACTCACACCAAGACCAAACGAACGACCAGGTGACCGAACTGTCAGTCCCAGCAAGTCATAAATGACTTGGGGTCGCTATAGGAATGCTCTAAACGACACACAGAAGGCAAGACACAGAAATGACCAAGAGGGTCATTACAACAACATACGAAAAATCGAGGATTTTGGGTAAGTCCTAAAAAGGGGCATGTAAATACGAAAATAGGCATTAAAAATGGTGTGAGTATATGTGGTGGTTCCCCAACTTATAACGGAGGTCCTCATAAAGATTTTAGAGAAAAAAAATTTGGTGCTCTGAGGTTCCAGATCCATGAGCTATATAACACACGAAAAAAATTGAGGATTTTGGTTAAATCCTAAAAAAGGGTCTGTAAATGGTGAAATAGGGTTTAAAAAATGGTGTGAGTATATGTTGGTGGTTCCCTAAATCATTACGGAAGTCCTCATAAAGTTTTTTCAAACAAAAAATTTGGGTGCTCTAGGGTGCCATATCAATGGGCCATACACACGAAAAATTGAGGATTTTGGGTAAATTCTAATAAAGGTCTTGTAAATGCGGAAATAGGTGTTAAAAAAGGTGTGAGTATACATGGTGGTTCTCCAACTCATTACAAAGGTCCATATAAACTTTTCTGAGAAAAAAAGTTTGGGTGCTTCGGGGTACCAGATCAATGGGCTATACACGTAAAATAAAGAAATTTGGGTCATTCCTAAAAAATGCATGTAAATGCGGAAATAGGTGTTAAAAATGGTGTGTATATATATGGTGGTTCCCCAACTCATTACGGAGATCCTAATCAATTTTCTTGAGAAAAAAAATTTGGGTGCTCCGGGGCGCCATATCCATAGGATATATAACACACTAAAAATCGAGGATGTTAAGTAATTACTAAAAAGGGGTCTATATGAGCGGAAATAGGCGTTAAAAATGGTGTGAGTAAACGTGGTCGTTCAAAACTCATTACAGAGGTCCTCATACAATTTTTCAAGGCTAGATCCATGGGCTATAACACACAAAAAATCAAAGATTTTGGGTAATTTCTTAAAAGGGCTTGTAAATGCGAAAATAGGCGTTACAAAAATGATGTGAGTATACGTGGTGGTTCCGTAACTCATTACAGAGGTCCTCATAAATTTTCTTGAAAAAAAAAATGGATGCTCTAGGCGCCAGATCCATGGGGTATAACACACGAAAAATTGAGAAATTTGGATAATTCCTAAAAAAAGGCCTGTATATGTGGAAATAGGCTTTAAAATGGTGTGATTATAAGTAGTGGTTTCCCAAATCATTACGGAGGTCCTCACAGAGTTTTTTGCATTTCCTTTATTGGATACTCTTGGCGTCAGATCCATGGGCTATAACACACGAAAAATTGAAGATTTTGGGTAATTCCTTAGAAGGGATTCTGAATGGGGAAATAGGCGCAAAAAATAGTGTGAGTATATGTGGTAGTTCTCAAACTCATTACGGAGGTCCTCATAAAGTTTTTTAGAAAAACATTTTGGGTGCTCCGGGGTGCCTGATCTATTAGCTATAACACACGACAAATTGAAAAAATTGGGTAATTCCTAAAAAAGGGCCTGTAAATGGAAAATAGGCATTAAAAATGGCTTGAGTATAAATTGTGGTTCCCCCAACTCATTATGGATATCCTCACAAAGTTTTTTAAGAAACAAAATTAGGTGCTCCAAAGCGCTAGATCCATGGGCTAACACACAAAAAAATTGAAAAATTTGGGAAATTACTAAAAATGGTCTGTAAATGCGAAAATAGGCGTTAAAAATGGTGTGAGTATACGTGGTTGTTCCCTAACTCATTACGAAGTCCTCATAAAGTTTTTTGAAAAAAATATTTTGGATGCTTTGGGACATCAGATCCATGGGATATAACACACAAAAAATCGAGTATTTTGGGTAATTCCTAAAAAAGAGCATGTAAATGCGGAAATAGGCGTAAAAAATTGTGTGACTATACATGGGGTTCCCTAACTCAATACAGAGGTTTTCATAAAGCTTTTTGACAAATAAAAGTGTGTGTGCCCTGGGTGCCAAATCAATGGGCTATATAACACACGAAAAATTGAGAATTTTGGGTAATTCCTAAAAAAGACCTGTAAATGCAGAAATAGGAGTTTAGAAAATAGTGTGAGTATACGTGGTGATTTTCCAACTCATTACGGAGATCTTCATAAAGTTTTTTTTATAAAAAAATTGGTTGCTCAGGGGCGCCATATCCATAGGCTATAACTCATAAAAGATCGAGGAATTTTGTCATTCCTAAAATCAGGCATGTAAATGCGGAAATACGGGTTAAAAAAATGGTGTGAGTATATGTGCTGGTTCCCCAACTTATTACGAAGGTTATCATAAAGTTTTTTGAAAAAAAAAAAATTTGGGTGGTCCGGGGTGCCTGAATCATGGCTTTAACATACAAAAAATTGAGGATTTTGTGTAATTCCTAAAAAAAGGTCTGTAAATGCGGAAATAGGCGTTAAAAATGGTGTGAGTATACGAGGTGGTTCCCCAACTCATTACAGAGGTCCTCATAATTTTTTTTGGATAGAAAAAGTCATAGTGCTCCAGGGCGCCAAATCCATGGGCTATATAACACACGATAAATCAAAAAATTTGGATAATTCTTAAAAATGGGCCTTTAAATGTGGAATTAGGCGTTAAAAAAGGTGTGAGTATACGTGGTGGTTTTCCAACTCATTGCGGAGGTCCTCATAAAAATTTTTGAGAATTTTTTTTGGTGATCCAAGGCGCCTGATCCATGGGCTATAACACACTAAAAATCAAGGATTTTGGGTAATTTCTAAAAAAGGGCCTTTATATGTGGAAATAAGCGTTAAAAAATTGGTGTAAGTATATATGATGGTTCCCCAACTCATTACGGAGGTCTTCATAAAGTTTTTTGAGAAAAAAAAAATTGAGAGCTCCGGGGTGCTTAATCTATGGGTTATAATACAAGAAAAATTGAGGATTTTGGATAATTCCTAAAAAAATCCTATAAATGAGGAAACATGTATTGAGAAAATGGTATGAGTATACATGGTGGTTCCCCAACTCATTACAGGGGCCCTCATAAAAGTTTTCTGAGAAAAAATTTTGGGTGCTCCGGGGTGCCAGATTCATGGGCCATAACATACGAAAAATCGAGGATTTTGGGTTAGTATTAAAAATGGTCTTGTAATGCAGAAATAAGCGTTAAAAACTGTGAGAGTATATGTGGTGGTTCCCCAACTCATAATAGAGGTCCTCATAAAGTTTTTAGGGGAAAAAATTTGGGTGCTTCGAGGTAACAGATCCATATGCATAACACACGAAAAAAATTAAAGATTTTGGTTAACTCCTAAAAAAGGGCCTTTAAATCCAAAAATAAGCTTTAAAATGGTGTGAGTATACTTGTTGGTTCCCCAAATCATTAAAGAGGTCCTCACAAAGTTTTTTTTAAAAAAAAAGTTGGTGCTCCGGGGTGCCAAATTCATGGGCACACATGAAAAATTGAGGATTTTGAGTAATTCCTAAAAAAAGTCATGTAAATGCGAAAATAGGTGTTAAAAAATGGTGTGAGTATACATAGTTGTTCCCAAACTCATTACAGAGGTTCATACAAAGTATTCTGAGAGAAAAAGTTTAGTTGCTCTGGGTGCTAGATCCATGGGCTATAACACACGAAAAATTAAGGATATTGGGTAATTCCTAAAAAAATCTCTCTAACTGCGAAAATAGTCATTAAAAATGGTGTGTGTATGTGTGGTTGTTCCCCAACTCATTACGTAGGTCATGATGAGTTTTTTGAGAAATTTTTTTTGAGTGCTCTGGAGTGCCATATCCATAGGATATAACACATATAAAATTGAGAATTTTAGATAATTTCTTAAAAAATGGACTGTAAATGCAGAAATAGATGACAAAAAAATGGTGTGAATATAACTGGTGGTTCCCAACTCATTACAAAGGTCCTCATAAAGTTTTTTGAGCAATTTTTTTCGAGTGCTCTGGGGTGCCAGATTCTTTGGGCTATAACACACGATAAATAGAGGATTTTGGATAATTCCTAAAAAAGGTCCAGTAAATGCGAAAATAAACGTTAAAAGACTGATATGAGTACACGTAGTGATTCTCCAACTCATTGCGGAGATCCTCATAAATTTTCTTAAGAAAAAATTTGAGTGCTCTAGGGCGCCATATCCATGGGGTATAACACACACAAAATCGAGAATTTAGGTAATTTCTAAACAAAGGCCTTTAAATGCGGAAATAGGCGTTAAATATTGTGTGATTATAAGTGGTGGTTCCCAAATCATTACGGAAGTACACACAATTTATTTTACGAAAAAAATTGGGTGCTCCAGGTTGCCAGATACATGGGCTATAACACGAAAAATCAACAATTTTGGGAAATTCCTAAAAAGGGCCTTTAAGTGTGGAAATAAGCGTCAAAAATGGTGTAAGTATATGTGGTGGTTCCCCAACTCATTGCGGAGCTCCTCATAATGTTTTTTGATGAATACATTTTCGATGCTCCGGGTGCCAATTATATTGGCTACACACACAAAATTGAGAATTTTGGGTAATTCCCAAAAAAGGACTTTTAGATGCGAAATTAGGTATTAAAAATGATACGAGTATACGTGGTGTTTCGCCAACTTATTACGAGGTCATCATAAAGTTTCTTGCGTAAAAAAATTTGGCTGCTCCGGTGCGCCAGATCCCTGGGAACGAAAAAACAAGGATTTTGGTTAATTCCTAAAAAAGGGCTTGTAAATGCGGAAATAAGCATTAAAAATATGGTGTGAATGTGGTGTTTCCGCAACTCATTACGGAGGTCTACATAAATGGTTTTATGAAAAACATTGTGGGTGCTCCGAGGTGCCAGATTAATGGGCTATAACACACGAAAAATCGAGAATTTTGGGTAATTCCTAAAAAAAGCCTGTAAATGTGGATATAATCATTATAATAATAGTGTGAGTACACGTGGTAGTTCCCAAACTCCTTATAGATGTTCTCACAAAGTTATTTGAGGAAAAAAAATTGGGTGCTCTGGTATGCCAGATCCATAGGCTATAATACACAAAAAATTAAGAATTTTGGGCAATTCTTAAAGATGGGCCCGTAAAAGCAGAAATAGGCGTTAAAAATGGAGTGACTATACGTGGTGGTTTACAACTCATTACGGAGGTCCTCATAAAGAATTTTGAGAAAAAAAATTGAGTGCTCCGAAGTGCCAGATCCATGGGCTATAACACACAAAAAATCGATGATTTTGGGTAATTCCTAAAACGTTTTAGGAATTACCCCGGAGCATCGAACGAAAAATCATGGATTTTAGGTAATTACTAAAAAAGGACCTGTAAATGCGGAAACATACGTTAAAAATCATGTGAGTATACGTGGGTGTTTCCCAACTCGTTATGGAGGTCATCATAAAGTTTTTTGAGAAAAAAATTTTGGGTGCTCCATGGCCCAGGATCCATGGGATATATAACACACGAAAAATCAAGAAATTTGGGTAATTCCTAAAAATGGGACTGTAAATACGAAAATATGCATTAAAATAGTGTGAGTATAATTGGTGGTCCCCCAACTCATTACGGAGGTCCACATAAAAATTTTTGAGAAAAGAATTTCGATGCTTCGGGGTACCAATTAAATGGGCTATAACACCAGAAAAATTGAGAATTTTGTGTTGTTCCCAAAAAAGGACATGTAAATGTCGAAATATGCGTTAAAAATGGTGTGAGTATACTTGGTGGTTTCCCAACTCATTATGGAGGTGTTCATAAAGTTTTTGAGAAAAAAATTGGGTGCTCCAGAGTGCCAAAACCATGGGCTATAACACACGAAAAATCGAGGAAATTGGGTAATTCCTAAAAAAGGGAATGTAATAGCGAAAATAGGCGTTAAAAATGGTGTGAGTATAAGTGGTTGTTCCCCAACTCATTACGGAAGTCCTTATAAAAAATTTTGGGAAAATTTTTTTTGGTGCTCTCGGTGCGAGATCCATTCCTATAACACACGAAAAATTGAGGAGTTTGAGTAATTTCTAAAAAAAGACATGTAAATGCTGAAACAGGCTTTAAACAAATGGTGTGAGAATTCATGGTGGTTCCCCAACATATAACAGAGGTCCACATAAAGTTTATTGAGAAAAAAATATTGGATGCACTAGGCTATCCATGGCCTATAATATACAAAAAATCGAGAAATTTGGGCAATTCCTAAAAAAGGGGGCTTGTAAATGTGGAAATAGAGGTTAAAAAAATGGTGTGAGTATACGTAGTGGTTCCTAACTCATTACGGAGGTCCTCATAAAATTTTTTGAGAAAATATTTTTGGGTGCTCCGGGGTGTGAGATCCATGGGTGCTCATAGTGGTTCTCCAACTCTTTACAGAGGTACTCATAAAAGTTTTTTGAGAAAAAAAAATTGGGTGCTATAGGGCGTATGATCCATGGGTTTCATGGAACACACAAAAAATTGAGGATTTTGGATAATTCCTAAAGAAAGGTCTATAAATGCGGAAATATGTGTTAAAAATGGTGTGAGTATATGTGTGGTGGTTCCCTAACTCATTCCACAGGTCCTCATAGATTTTTTTGAGAAAAAACAATTGGGTGACCCGTGGCGCCATATCCATTGGCTATAAACACACGAAAAATCATGAATTTTGAGTAATTCCTAAAAAATAGCTTGTAAATGTGGAAATAGGCGTTAAAAAATTATGTGAGTATAGTTGGTGGTTCCCCAACTCATTACGAAGATCCTCATATAGGTTTTTGAGAAAAAAATTAGGTGCTCCGGGGCTCCAGATCCATGGGTTATAACACACAAAAATCGAGGAATTTAAGGTAACTCCTAAAAAGGGGGTCATTAAATGCAGAAATAGGCATTAAAAATGGTGCGAGTATATGTGGTTGTTCCTCAACTCATTACGGAGGTCCTCATAAGGTTTTCGAGAAAAATAATTTGGATGCTCCGGGGCACCAAATCCATGGGCTATATATAATACACGTAAAATTGAGGATATTAAGTTCTTCCTAAAAACGGAGTTGTAAATGTGGAAATAGGCGTTAAAAATGGTGTGAGCATATTGGTGGTTCCCTAACTCATTACGGAGGTTCTCATAATGTTTTTTTTAGAAAAGAATTTTTGATGCTCTAGTATGCCAGATCTTTGGGCTATAACTAATGAAAAATCGATGATTTTTTAATTTTGATAATTTCAAAAAAAATTGGTCTCTAAATGCGTAAATAAGAGTTTAAAAATGGTCTCTAAAGGCAGAAATAAGAGTTAAAAAAAATAGTGTGAGTATACGTGGTGGTTCCCTAACTACTTACGGAGGTCCTGATAAAGTATTTTGAGAAAAAAGATTTGGGTGCACTGGGAAGCCAAATCCATGGGCTTTCACACGAAAAATTGAGGAATTTGGGTAATTCCTAAAAATGGGTCTATAAATGCGAAAATAAATGTTAAAAATGGTGTTAGTATACGTTGTGGCTCCTTAACTCAATACAAAGGTCCTCATAAAGTTTTTTAAGAAAAAAAATTGGGGTGCTCTGGAAGCCAGATTCATGGACTATAACACACGAAATATCGAGGAATTTGGGTAATTTCTAAAAAAGGACCTGTAAATGCAGAAATAGGCATTTAAAAACTGGTGTGAATATACGTAGTGGTTCCCCAACTCATTACAGAGGTCCTCAAAAAGATTT
Source organism: Solanum lignicaule (assembly GCA_029582545.1). NCBI lineage: Eukaryota > Viridiplantae > Streptophyta > Magnoliopsida > Solanales > Solanaceae > Solanum > Solanum lignicaule. The sequence continues at coordinate 7,726 of JAJOOF010011474.1, forward strand.
TTGAGAAAAAAAATGTTGAGTGCTCCGGGGTGCTAGATCCATAAGCTATAACACACGAAAAATTGATGATTTTGGGTAATTCCTAAAAGTGAGCCTGTAAATGCGGAAATAGGCGTGGAAAAAATGATTTGAGTATACGTGGTGATTCCTAACTCATTACGAAGGTCCTCAAAAAGTGTTTTGAGGAAAAAAAGTTGGGTGCTCCGGGACGCTAGACCCATGGGCTATAATACACGAAAAATAAAAGAATTTGGGTAATTCCTAAAAAAGGACATGTAAATGCGGAAATATGCGTTAAAAATAGAGTGAGTATATGTGGTGGTTCCTCAATTCATAAAGGAGGTCTTCATAATGTTTTTTGAGAAAAAAAAATTGGGTGCTCCGAGGCGCCTGATCCATGGGCTATTAACACACGAAAAATTGAGGATTTTAGGTAATTTCTAAAAAAGGGCCTATGAATAAGAAACTAGGCGTTAAAAAAATGATGTGAGTATACGTGGTGGTTTCACAACTCATTACGGAGGTCCTCATAAAGTGTTTTAAGAAAAGTTTTTTATGTGCTCTGAGGTTCTAGATTCATGGGTTATAACACACGAAAAATTGAGTATTTTGGTTAATTCCTAAAAAAAACTTGTAAATGCGAAAATAGACAATAAAAAAATGTGTGAGTATACGTGGTGCTTACCCAACTCATTACGGAGGTCCTCATAAATTTTTTGAGAAAAAAAATTTGGGTGCTCCGGGGCACCAAATCAATGGGCTATAACAAACTAAATATCAAGGAATTCGAGTAATTTCTAAAAAATAAATGGTCTGTAAATGCGGAAATAGGCATTAAAAATGGTGTGAGTATATGTGGTGGTTCTCCAACTCATTACGAAGGTCCTCATAAAGTTTTTTGGAAAAAAAATTGGGTGCTCCGGGGAAGGGGGGGAGGAGATCCGTGGGCCATATAACACATGAAAAATCGAGGATTTAGGGTAATTCCTAAAAAAGAACCTGTAAATGTGGAAATAAGCGTTAAAAAAATAGTGTGAGTATACGTGGTGGTTCCCAACTCATTACGAAGGTCTTTGTAAAATTTTATGAGAAAGAAATTTTAGGTGCTCTGGGAGCCTAATCCATGGGATATAACACACGAAAAATTAAAAAATTTGGGTAATTCCCAAAAAAGGGCCTGCAAATACGGAAATTGGCGTTAAAAAGATGGTGTGAGTATATGTGGTGGTTCCCCAACTCATTACGGGGGTCCTCATAAAGTTTTTTGAAAGAAAAAAATTGGGTGCTCCGAGGTGCAAGATCCATGGGCTATATAACACACAAAAATCGAGGATTCTGGGTTTTTCTTAAGAAGGGCTTATAAATGCGCAAATAGGTGTTAAAAATGGTGTGAGTATATGTAGGTTTCCCAACTCATTATGAAGGTTCTCGTAAAGTTTTTTGATAAAAAAATTTTGGTGCTCCGAGGCGCCAGATTAATGGGCTATTTAACATACGAAAAATTGAGGATTTTGGGTGATTTCTAAAAAGGGCATGTAAATGCAGAAATATGCATTAAAAAATAGTGTGAGTTGCAGTGTTCCCCCAACTCATTACGAAAGTTATCATAAATTTTTTTGAAATTTTTTTTTTTTGTGCTCCGGGGTGCCAGATCCACGGGCTATATATGTTTCCTTGCTATATTTCAATAATTGATTGACGATATTAAATAAGATAATTTGCACGAATCTATAACAGGCTGCCCTAGAATTCCCCTAGTCACTATTTGAAATCCAATTGAAATTGAATCGTAGTAGTTTACCTTAGTATTAATGCATTCAAAATGATATTTCATTAATAACACTACCTCTGAATTTTAATTGATGGAAGAATTGAATACTTGACTCTTAAAAAGAGTTATTTTAATACTTGCATGACCCCGTACACTTGCGTGTGCGTTTGGGCAGAACACGTATGATCTTCTAAAGACATTAGTGTCACCCATTTTTCGTTTTTCCAAAGCTTCAATATCATTTCTATTACATTTAGACCAGCTTCTGCACCATATTACACATGGACCTATAGAGCAATTCACCAAGGAGGACTTAAACACCAAATCACAAGAAAACATTGACAGTTTAGTAAAAATAACAATCAATATATCTGATAATTTATCTGGACTTTAGTACCATTTCGGCCTCGAGCCCCCTCCCCTTCCCCGAGCCCCAAGGCGTAGTGTCTCGAGGTCCCCCAACCCACCCACCTCCCGAGCCCTGAGGCGCCGTGCCTCGAGGCCCCCATCACCTTCCCCCCACCCCGTTCCCCTGAGGCCGTTTCTCGAGGCCCCCTGAGGCGCCATGTTTCGAAGCCCCACCTCCATTCCACCCTCCGATCCCTAAGGTGCCGTGCTTCGACTCACCCCCGATCCCCAAGGCGCCATGCCTCGAGTACCCCCGTCCCCACCCCCCGATCCCCTAGGCACCATGCCTCGAGGAACCCCGCCCCCACCCCCCGAGGCGTCGTAACTCTAGGCCCCCCAACCCCACCCCCCGAGAGTTCTGAGGTGCCGTGCCTTGACGCCACCTCAACCCCACCCACCGAGCCCCGAGGCGTCATGCCTTGAGGCTCCCCCAACCCCACGAGCCCCGAGGCGACGTGCCTCGAGCCCCTCACCCCCAACCCAACACATGATTTACAAGTGACCTGTAATTAGAAAGTAAACTACTATGCAGATAGATTTACTGATAAGAAGTTTCATATACAACACATATTGACTAGCTGAACCGATACATATGACAAGTGAAATTATGAATACAGATGATAGCTTTACAATGTCTACAAAGCCTCTACTAGAATCCATAACTGTACCACTATGAAATACATGCTAGTAAAGACTCGGCAAATCCCCGAATCAATTTGGAGCTCACCAACAACCGATAAGTATCATGTGTTTCTATTGGGGAGATCTACTGAATATGTAAGACATAATGCAACCATATGTAAAATGAGAGCTCAAGTGAAACCAAATAGCAATAAATAAGGATAAGAGGTCACATTTGCTTATACTTGTGGATTCGTGTATGTTACATTCTTTTCTTTACTTTTCTTTGCATTATAATATTTTATAAGACATATGATACAAATGAACAGCTTATCAGCGTTAGAAGAGGATGACCCATGCTAGACATGCTAGGCTTTTGCCCCTGAGCTACCACCCTTCTATATCAATTGTGATTGGCCCCCCCAGGGACCTCGAGGCGCCGTGCCCCGAGTCCCCCCCTGCCCCGCCCCCCCGAGGACCTCGAGTCCCCCCACCCACCCCGAGGGAGACCTCGAGGCGCCGTGCCCCGTTTCCCCCCGCCCCCCCCGGGAGACCTCGAGGTCCCGTGCCCCGTTTCCCTCCGCCCCCCCCCACCCACCCCCGGGAGACCTCGAGGTCCCATGCCCCGTTTCCCTCCGCGCCCCCCCCCCACCCACCCACCCCCGGGGGACCTCGAGGCACCGTGCCCTGAGTCCCCCCGCCCCCCCGGGACCTTGAGGCGCCGTACCCCGAGGCCCCCGCCCCCTCGAAACCTCGAGGTGCCGTTCCCCTAGGCCCCCGCCCCCTCCTCCCTAGGACCTCAAGGCGTC
>JAJOOF010011475.1:0-14666 GCA_029582545.1 Solanum lignicaule
CCTGCATCTTATGACGATGCAGACACAGGTACCCCGGATCAGCATCCTGCACGCCGTTGATCCAGCTGAGCACTCCAGAGTCAGTGGTGAGCCTCCTTATGTTCCGGAGGACTCTGTTATTTCGTTTTTCCTAGTTTTGTTTTATTAGGATGTTGCGGGGTCTGTCCCAACATCCATCTCAGTATTATAGAGGCTTCATAGACAGTCAGTCAGTTAGTTTTGAGTATCTCATCTATGTATATATGTAAATATTCTATTTTGAGACTCAAGTTGCCTTTTTGGCCAGATTTTATCAGTTGGTTATTTTATAACCTTTCGTTGCATTGAGATGTGCTATTGAGTTAAGTTTCCGCTGAGTTAAGAAAGCCAGGCCAAGGGTTCGTTCGGGGCCAGCAATGGTCTCCGAGTGCCGATCCCGCCCAGGGTATAGGCTCGGGGCGTGACACCTTAAGGTTTAGGAGGTTTAGAGTTGGAGAAAATTTGAAGTTTTCTAGAAAAAGAGCTGGGGCGTCGCGCCAACCAGCGCGCCCCAACAGGGGCTCTGAAGTCTCCTCTATGGGGCGCCGCGCCTAGCAGTGCGCCCCAACCTGCCCTCTGAAGTTTCAAGGCTGGCACCCCGCGCCTCTCAGAGCGCTAAGGACGCCAACCTTTCCCATTCATTCCCCCCTTGTCCATGCATGTTCCATGGTATTGTACCATTGTTTCGTAGTTGTTTCCGATACTCTAAGGTACATTTAAACCTTCCGAAATCATCTATAAACATGAGGTTATTACCCTTGAATTCACAATCCAATTCGAGGCAATTAGGATCAAGTCAAGGTGAAGTTAGGATCAAGTCAAGGTGAAGTTAGAGTCAAGTCCAGCAAAGTCAAGAAGTAAGTCCAAGCAAGTCTTTAAAGCTTTTCAAGAGTCGTTATTGAACGTCTTAACGTCGTTTCAAGTTTTAAGTCAAGTAAAGAGTTTAGAGTTCCAAGTTAAGTAAAGAGTTTCAAGTCAAGAAAAGGGTATGGGGTTTCAAGCTAAGTGAAGAGTCTCAAGTTTCAAGCTAAGTCAAGAGCATAAAGTCGAGTCCATTTCTCCAAAGTTATTAGGGAACTATGTACTTCCCAAAGAAGTCTCTAAATGTTTTTACATTTAAGTAAGAAAGGAACCATGTTTTCCAAAAAAGCCTTTGGGCTAAGTTTTGAGTAATTATCTCAATCAAAGAAAGAAGCTATTTTAAAAGCATGAGCCAAAGTATTTTTGGGAGTAGTATTGAGCACCGAATTGGGGACACGAGTTCATATTAACTCAACTCTCCATAAGAACCATGCGGCAACATGGGACTTGACGTATCATTCTTTTTAGATGATCACGTAAGATTAGGCTAGTGGATCCACTAAGCAAAAGTAAGGTCCTCTATCACGGCAAGGTATAGGATGGTCCTCGGGCAACGTGAGGTAAGACGTTGCATCATCACTAGGGCTCATAGTGGTGGTTGTCGATTAAAGAACCTCCCACAAAAGCTATATTATTTTTATATAAGTAAAGTTGAGTTTGTTATCGTTTTATCCTTAACGAACTAAGTTGTTTACATTGTTTTACAAGCTTTATATGTATTGAATGTGTCTTATTGCTTTATACTGAGTTCGGTTATTCATGAGTCGAACAAAGTCAAGGTAAGTGTTCTTTTGTATCCCTTTCAAGCTTAAGTTGTGGTTTAGCTTTCCAGTTCGCATACTCGTACATTCCATGTACTGATGCCAGTTGGCCTACATCTTATTATGATGCAGACGCAGGTACCTAGGATCAGCATCCAGTACGCCGTTGATCCAGTTGAGCACTCCAGAGTCAGTGGTAAGTCTCCTTGCTTTCCGGAGGACTCGAATATTTTGTTCTCTTAGTTTTGTTTTATTAGGATGTTGCGGGGTCTGTCCCAACATCCATCTCAGTATTTTAAAGGCTTCATAGACAGTCAGTCATTTAGTATTGAGTCTCTTATCTATGTATATATGTAAATATTCTATTTTGAGACTCAAGTTGCCTTTTGGCATGTTATGCATCAGTTAAATTGTTTTATAACCTTTCATTGCATTGAGTTGTGTTGTTGAGTTTAGTTTCCACTGAGTTAAGAAAGCCAGGCCAAGGGTTCGCCTGGAGCCAGCAATGGTCTCCGGGTGCCGGTTCCGCCCAGGGTGTAGGCTCCGGGAGTGACACAGGCGACCCTGGCGCACTGGCTGGCGCGACGGGCCAGGCCCTAACCCAGAAAACCCGGCGAATTTTTTTGCTCGTTTTCTCACCCTAACTCACCTAGAATCGAACGGTTTCTTCCTCAATCACTTGGATTCGATTACTTAACATAAGTACACTCTAATCTACTCAATACAGCCCTCAAAACACTCACTTTCATCTCAAGAAATCATCAAAACCTCAACAAAACAACACTTATCAAGAACTCATCTAGAACTCTAATCTTTCAACTTCAAGAATGAAATTGCGCTGAAAATAACATGATTGGCATGTGGGTGAACGAACCCAACACTATGGAAGCTTACATACCTCTTAGGGATTAAACCCATGGCAAAAATTCGCAACAAAACGCAAGAACCTCGACGAACACCTTGATCCTTTCCTCTTTTCTCCTCCTTTTTTCTCTTCTCTCAAAACCCTAACTTATTTTTATGAAGCGTAAACTGAATCCAATCAGCTTTGTCCCCAACTTAATTACCAAAAATGAATTTAATTAATTGGATAGTGAAAAGACCATAATACCCTTCTAAAATTCGGTTTTGACTTTTCTTATCTAGACAGCCTAACTTCGAATGGACATATCTCCCTCATACGAACTCAAAACTGATCAAAATCCATGGCGTTGGAAAGATAATTCAAAGATATTTCATACGGTATCTGGTAGCACACCTAACTCATCCTGAGATAGGAGTTATGGTCGTTTGAAATCGACCCAAAAACTCATACTTAGCTTAACTTTGTCAAACTTTCCAAATTTGATTATTTCCAAAAATGGTTTCTTTCCAATTCTAAGTCTTTCTAGTTCTTTCAAAAAGTGAGGTGTTATAGTCTTTTCCGACGAGCTCATTGGAGTACTGCCCACCACCACCGGACCTCCAACCAGTAACCTCCAAATAGTGTCAAAATTTCACCACTTCTTCCTCACACCTTCCTCTACATGAATATAAAAGTCATTTCCTATTATTCCTAATCAAAACTCCGTAGATCTGAGAAAATCTGAACAATCGCTACCAACCGACCACTTTCAAAGGGTCGCAAAATTTCACAATTTTTTCCTCTTACTTTCCTCTACGTGAAACCATAAATCATTTTTTTCAATACAATATGTGTGTGTACATATATATATATCATTGACTAATGAATATTTTTTTAACAAGAAACCTTAATGATACCTCAACAATATACATATACTCTTATAGTATCATTGACTAATGAGTAATTTCTGAACAAGAAACGTTAATGATGTTGACACCCAATTTTGGACCTCCACATTATAGATTAATCATCGAGCTTCTTCAATTTCAAACAATTTAAAATAATTAATTTCATAAATTTTCAAAAAATAAAATAAAAATATTTTTTGCAAGTTTTTAAATAGTCTATCACTTTTTGTATTTTTTAATAATATTTATGTTTTATATAATTATGTATGAAATAAGTATATCCTATAAATATTCGAAAATCATCCCAAAAGATTTTATGTTTTTAGTGTATTTTAAAATGATGGCTATAATTTTGAATTAATTAGCTTTTATGAAATTCAAAATATTTTTCGAGTTATTTGTATGTAAGTTTTGTCAATTTTATAAAAAAAAAATTTTAAAATAAATAATAAATACGTTTTTATAGTTATGTATATAATTAGTATATGTTATTTGAAAATCGTCTCAAAAGGTTTTAGTGTTGCTTTAAATTTTGCCAATTAGTTTAATTAATTAATAGTTAATCTTTTAAAAAATTGATTATTTTATTTGATTAAGATTAAGAAGCTCGTTAATTAATTAATATTAATTTGTCTTATTTAATTTTTAGCCGATTCCACTAATTAACTCAAATTGGCTAAGTCCTTAATTCAATGGCTATAATTGCAATCCAATGGACCAAATTCTAAATTCCAATCTAAGCCTTTTTTTTTCCTCACATACAAGACCACAATTGGGCTGATTTTCAGATAGTTTTGGCCCAAACATTGACCCATTCAGCAGCCCACTCTTATTCCCAATTCCAGCCCACTTCCTTTTCCAACAATATAATACATACATCCACAATACATACCAAACCGACCCTACCCGCCCCTGCATCTTCTTCTTCTTTCATGAAACCAAACCGACCCCATTGCGTTTCTTCTTCACGCCAAGAATCCCAAAAATCCAGCGCCCAGTCGCATCAATCCGGCAAATCCGGAGAAAAGTTGTCGTCCTCCTCGCTTGCAGCGTCCAACTACCCTCACATCCCCTTTTCAGGGATTTCTGAATCTCTCCACTGTTGCTTCGAAAAGAGCAATTCAAAATTCAAATTACAATCGTTTCCCACTAATTTCCATCTATATATTCATCTCTTTGGGTCACAACTGAGGAAGAGGAGGAGAAAGAGGTTTTTCTTTTCAGAGATTGGATTGGATAGTGTAATAGTATTCTGTAATTAGAGCTTCTGGGTTTGCTATTTTGGAACTCGGAATTCCTCGTGTGGTGGTCGAATAGCTCTCAAGCTCGTTGTCATCCAGTCGCTGCTCCGAGAAAGGTAAACTCGATTCCCTCTTACCTCTTCACTGTTATGTTTCGTTTGACGTCATGTGTATCCGGGATTTCGAATTCTCGTGTCTTTGAAGTCTTGTGTGCTCATGCTTTCGTTTATCCTATATTGTGGTTATTTGATGAGTATTCTGCATAATGCAATCTTGGTTGTTGTTTGTTTTACTTCCATGAAGTTTGTCTCAGTTGCCTTTGAAATGGTTCAAATTCATTGAGGTTTTGCGTTTAGACAGATATCGGTAAGGGCGAGTATTGTATTTTATCTAAGTTCTCTTTGTAAATTTTTTTTTAATTTCTTCCTGTTCCAATATTTAAGGCAGCAGGTTGTCTTATTCACCTGGCACTTGATTAAATTGTTTGGTATGTATATATATATATATATATATATTAGTCTTAATATGGTCTCTCTTTAAATAATGGTTTATGGCTTTATTTTGAAGAGTTTGATTATCATCTTGGAACTGTCACAAATCTGGTTCTTGTTTGTTTAAATGAGGTTCTTAGTCTATTATTTGATGAATTTACCCTTTTTTTCTTTCATTCGTAAATTTCTAGTCGAGGGTTGCGTTGGTATTTCATCCATTTTTGTCATTTGTTTGAGTTTGGTTTATGTGTAAGACGTTAGTTTAATTTTGGTCTTAATTTGAGCAAATTTATAAGATAAATTGATCATCATGGGTGTTAATGCCAGTATGTCTTTTCTTTTCTCTTACTCTAATTTGGGTTTGCCTTTCTGTGTAAAAATGCCAAAGTTGGTTTGTTGTGAATTGTTGACTTAGAAGAGTATTGTAGTGATTTGCTGGAACTCCTCATGTTCCCTTTTAAATTATTGCTTCTTTATATTCTCAATTGGTTCTTATTTGTTTATCCTTTTTGTTCTTTTCTTTGTGCATGTAATCTCCCCGAATGAGTCCCATTGACTCTAGCTTCGGCCTTGCATCGCTTATCGGACCCCGTAGGCCCAAACTTTCTCCACCGATTCAGCCCCCCCATTTGTAGTTAAACCATTCGGAAGCTGTTACAGGTTCTGGAGACCCAACATACTGCTGGAAATTAGTTCATAATGTTCAAAGCCCAAGAAATGGGTTGTATACACTCATTATACATAGATATACAAGTCAAAAACGCAGGAATACAGGGCTTAGGCGAAATACAGGTGTTCGGAAGCAAGAGATATATGAAAAGAGCTGATTTATATGCTCATATACACTGATATACGCCCAGTGTATACGCAAAAACGGGAATTGGATTAGCCCAAAAAATCCAGCGAAATTGGCCCAAAAGGAGGCCCAAATTCAATTTCTCCCTTACTCTTTAATTATTTAATTGTGATTATTTATTATTTGTTGTTTATTTCTAACTTTTTAATTCTTAATTAACTTAATTAGACTCCCCAGAAGACGAGTTATTTTTGTTATGTTGGTTTACTTTTAATACTTTTTTTTTTGTGTGTTCATTTATTTTACTAATAAGATCTTATATCATTAATTGAATTAAAACTCTTTGTTCTTAAAAAGAAGCGTTATTTAATGTTTTTCACTTAACACACTTTTAGTTCGTTTAAAATTGTTTCAAGTTAAGGTTTCTCCCAAATAAACTTTAAAAAAGCCTTTTCAATCAATTAAAATAAAATACTTACTTAGTCATTTTCTCAAAAAGGGTTAGTCAATTAGTTTAAAATGATGTTCATGCTTTAATTCATTAAATTGGTTTAAATTATTATTTCAAAATGAATTAAATAAATTCTAATTAATCTAGTTTTATTAATATTCTAACCACTTGCAATTTGAATTAAATGTTTCATTTTTGGGTCCCTTTCTCTAAAAAAAATAAAAAATAAAAAAAATGCGTTATTTATTCAATTATTTTTTCAAAGTTAATCAAATATTGTAAGATATTATTTTTTATGTTAAATCATTATTTTCCTAAAAATAGTCAAATATTTTAGTCAAGTCACAGGTCAACCGCATGTTAGCGGGCACTTCGAATGCTTAAACCCTTCTCGAAGTGTAAATTGAACCCCGAACCTTCTTTGGTATTTTCAAATGATTTTTTCTGTTTAAATCTTTGAAAATTATAAGTCTTCTTAATTTCTTTAAAAAAATAAGTGGCGACTCTTTTCTAAGTATTTTTCAAATTGTTTTATACTTAAAACATTTCAAAAACTGATTTTTCTAAAGGTTAGGAAAATTATGACACAACAAATGATACAAATACAGTATATATATATATATATATAAACACACACACACTAGTTTTTCGACTCATGCGTTGCACGTGATTATCAATTCAGAAAAATTTAAGGAAAGATTTGAATAATAAGCTTTGCACAAAAAAAATATTGCAGATTCTTTTGTGAATGTTCAATGTGGATCATCATATATATCTCTTATTCACGCGAACCTATAAAGATGGTCAATGAAAAAATTTATTAGTTAAATTCAATAATGTATATACTTATTTCAATTTGATGAGGTTCAATCATGTAATTAGTCATATCTCACTAATATTACCTTATAGACGATATTTGTTGTGTATTTTTCTTATCATATATCCAGATGTGCTTTGCATGTGTATTCCACTTAATCTGTTTAGATGTCATATGAACATGTGGAGAACAACATCATTTTATTTTTTAGAACTATTTTTGTAATTTTTATTTTATTAGTTATAACATAATAGATGTCGTTCTTTTTGTTAGCTCTCATATTTTACTTTTCAATTGATTGTGTACATAAATCAAAGATAGTTATCTGACTGTCCATAGTTAACTGAGAAAGGTTTTCTTTTTTTTTTTGACGAAAAAACTAAAAATTAAAATTAAAGAATAAATTCTATCTGTGAAATCATATATATAATGACTTGTTTATCTTACACCCAACAAAGATATAGTTCATATACTTGTAAACAATTTTCAATTTATTCAACCAAGCATTATTCGTCCAAGGAAAAATAACAACACTGTGTTATCACATATATAGGGGCGGTATAATAATATGAAAAATTATTGGTCAAAAGTTAATATAAGTAAAGATGAAAGATAGAAATAATTAATGCAATAACTATGAGAATTCATAATATTATAACTAAAGAGTGTAAAAGAGTGTGAATAAAATTTGCAATAATTAGTAATAACTAAGATAATTTATAATGTTACAACTAAAGAATTATAGATGAATTTCTAATAAATTTTAGGGGAAATTTCATATATGGCAAAAAGATTTAAGGAAATAATGCTCCATAACTATAGTTTATCTAATTACATTCCATGGGTATAATTTAGTTTGCTATGGGGACTTAAAATTGTATAGCTTGTTTTTTATGATTTTAATTTATACAAATATTTTTTTTAATAAATAGATACATGAGCACTAAATACGGTAACAGTATTAATAGAATCCCATGATTCAAGCCAAACCTTTTTTAATAGAATATTTTGCCAAAAATGAGTTCTAGTAAAATTCAAACACCATAACAAATTGTATTCCTTATACCACTGGAGATTCAAACAAACGAAGAAAACTTGGTTAGTCAATATTCTTGATTATTCAATCAATCACAAATATTACTCAAATGTATCTTTACATCCTTAAAATTCAAAATTATACAAATTTACATTTTTGTACATATTCATATCCATATATAATATGCGTATACAAATATTTAAATTAGTATACTCTCAGAGTTATACATATTCAATAGGAACAAGGCATAAGTACCCCCTAGACTATGACTGAAATCTCAGTGACACACATAAACTTAACTATGGTCCTATTGTCCCCCTAAACTAATTTAAAATGGAATAAATACACCACAAACGCTGACATGGCATAGAGAGTGTGCACACTCTCTTGAAGGCAAGTGATGAGTGCACAAATTGGACACATGTCATTTTTTTATTGGTAACTTTATAATTAGTTAGTACACATATTTATTGATAATAAAACTTATATATATTTAATTATTTTTATTTCTTTCTTTGTAAAATATGTATTTTAATTGGGAAAATGCATAAGTACCCCCCCAACCTATGCCCGAAATCTCAGAGACACACCTAACCTTTACTAAGGTCCTATTACCCCCCCAACTTATTTTATATATAATTTTCTACCCCTTTTGGGCCTACGTGGCACTATCTTGTGGGCCCATCACGTGTTGATAATTTTTTCAAGAATAGTGCCACGTAGGCCGAAAAGGGGTAGAAAATTATATATACAATAAGTTCGAGGGGTAATAGGACCTTAGTAAATGTTAGGTGTGTCTCAGGGATTTCGGGCATAGGCTGGGGGGGTACTTATGCATTTTCCCATTTTAATTTCATTTCACTTTAAACTTTTTTTATTTAATTTATTATATTTTCAATTTTAATTATTTTTAAAAAATTATGTGTATTTTTTATTAAAAATAATTTAAAAGTGTCCTTTAATTTTAACGTTTTAATTTTTTTTATGTTTTATTTGATACTCTTCACTTATTTTGATATTCGTTCAAAATTAACTTATTTTAAATACAAAACATTTGAAATCAAATCAAAATGAAAGACAAAGAAAATAAAATCAATAGAAAAATAAAAGAGAAAAACAAAGAATATAGGTAAAAAAAATTTGATACAACGTAAAAAAATATGTATTAACTTAATTTTAAAACAAGATAAAAAATAAGAATATTTTTTTAAAAAAAAAATTAATTTTTTTTTAATTTTTTTTGAAAAAATAATATTTACACACGTGGCGGGAGAGTGTGCAAACACAACCAGCTTGGGTGGTTGAAGGTGCCACATCAGCACAAAAGGTGCACAAAAATACGAAAAAAATGTGTTCAGGTGGTAATAGGATCTTAGTTAAGTTTAGGTGTGTCTCTGAATTTCGGTCATAGTCTAGAGGGTACTTATGACTTATCCCTATTCAATACTTTCAAAATCATTCTAAATTCAAAAATATACAAATTTACACATTTATATACAATAGTTCATAAATTAATTACTTTATCAAATAAAAGCACACATGTTTAACTGATACATATACAATTCATATATACATATGCAACATATACAATCGATAATAAATCAATTGACAGCCGTAGTAATATACAAATGGTGTCAAGTAAATTTTTGAACTAGCACACACCTTTAACTGATACATATACAATTCATATATACATATTGAAACATATACAATCGATAATAAATTCATTGACAACCGAAGTAATATACAAACGGTGTCATGTAAATTTTCGAACTAATGATTCAAATAGAATTTTTATTATACAAATCTAAATACGAAACAACTTGGACATGCAAAGGCATACCTCTCGTAATCCTCTTGGATGAAGTTCCATCATCCTTTTTTTTTTTTTTTTTGAAAAGCTTGAAATCTGAAGATCAAAGTGAGATTTTTGAGAAAAAATCACCCAAAAAATAAGCATAAGCCGGTCATATAAAAGTGAAAACACGATTAGAAGTGAGAGAGTGAAACTGAAAATTCAAATTGGACATGTGTGAGTGAATTAAGGAAAAAATTAGAGAATGGAGAGAGGAGAGATAAAATTGAGTTTGTATAAAATTTTATACTAAGGCCAACAATTGTGATTTTGATTCGGTATACAAATAATGGATGGGTCCCATATTTAATGGCAAAAATTATCAAATTGTAGTCACAGAGAGTAATTAAAAGAAACTATACCCCCATTAAAAGGTGAAATGGTCTGGTGGACCCTTATACTTGTATCAGTTTGTATTCTGAACCCTTCTAATTAGCCCTTTGTCATCTGGACCATTAAACTCAATAAAACACAATTTAACAAATCTCTCTGACCATTGACCAAACTTATGTGTCTTTAAGATGGCTGAGTTGGCGAAAGTGTGTGACTTCACGCACCTTAAGGCAAGTGAATAACTTTTTTAGGTTAAAAAATATTAAAATTATAAAAGAGATATTTAAAAAAAAACAATTAATTAAAAAGTCATTTCTTCTTCCCACTAACCCCTCCTTTTTGGCCATTTTCATGCCTGACCAAATTTTTTTTTCTTCTCCACAATTGACTAACACCTATTTAGCAGATCTTGGCAACTGATTCACCGCGGAGGGAGAAAGCAGACCAGCGCTCACCGGAGACCACTGAATCGCAGTGGTGTGAGAGAGAAGTGGTGATGGTGGTGCACGCCACCACTGTTTCGCAGTAGAGTGTGAGAGGGAGGCGGCACTGGCTAGTGGAGAAGAGAACAAGGTGGGTGAGGGTGCGGTCATGGCGGTGAAGAGGTTTTTCAGCCAGTTTTGGTGGTGCGGTGGCTTAGGTTGTTGTTTTTGTGGAGGTTGGAAGAGGAAAGAAAAATAGTGATGGTGTGCGGCGGAGATGAAGATGGGTGAGGGAGAAAGTATATGTGATTTCGCTGGCAAAAATGGCGACGACGGCAGCGATGGCTTTCTCCGATCGATGGTCGTGAAACAGTGAAAATAGGGAGAATTGGATGTATGGAATTTCACGTTAAAAAATGTCAAACATATCACAGAAATACGAGCACAAGTCATCAAGCACAAGAATAACATAAGACATAAGGCAGACCCACAACAATCAAAGAAATCCCCAACTGTCCATACAAGATGAATAATGATTTATCAACAATTTGGGGGTTTATCAACGGAATTCGTAGGATTCGTAAAGATCTAACCTACCCCATACGGAAATAAGGAAAATGGAAGATTGCAACTTTACTTGGATGGAAAAGCTGACTCGTCTGAGATCTTCTCCATGGCTATGGATACACGGCATAGGTGAGAGCTTTGTGATGCGAAGAAGTGATTCCACAACGGAGAACTCAGCTAAGAAATCCTTTGAAGATAGACATCTCCGGCGTTGTTTTGAGATGAAGATTGTTGTCAAGAACTTTCCTAATTGAAGCAAATTGGAGGATCACTTCAATCTATTCACTGTAATTTTTTTATTTATTTTTTTGGTTTTGGTTTCTTTATTTTTTGTATGTTGAACCTTTTATTTTAATAAAATATATCCACTTAGATCTACTTAGTGGTATTAAAAAAAAAAAAAAAAAATTATGATATGGCATTAATATATCTGGATATGACATGTCAATTATATAAGGGAGATTGAGCTATACACATGGTTGGAGGGGATTAAAAGTTTCATTTTAATTGAGTCTAAGGGTCCAGATGACAAAGGGGTAAGTAAAAGGTTTCAGAATACAAATTGATACGAGTACAAGGGTTCACCAGACCATTTCGCCCATTAAATAATAACATAGTAATGCTTGCCAACTCGCGTAATTTTCCCTAGATGTTATACTTACATAAATAAGTAGGACTTTTAATTAATGTTACTATTTTTTTTATAGTTATTAGATTTTAATTTAGTGTAGAGACAAAATGAAAATGTTTATTCCATATTACTAAATATAAAATTTATTTTTGTTAATGATAAATTTTAAATGATTCATATATATATTCACATATTTTCACATTCATATAATTTTAAATGATTCATATATATTCACATATTTTCGCATTCATATAAATTTTAAATGATTCAGAAAAACAAATCGTGACAATTCTCTAAATCTTGAGAAGTTGAATAATTTTGGAAAAATATATTCAAAAGCATATATCTACATCACACGAGAAATTATTAACAATAACAAATGAATGTAGACTACAATAAAAATTAAAGTAATACAAACTTCAACTGGCGTTATTACAAGTCATATAAACTTTTCTTCGTCGAAAATACTTAAATATTAAGAAATAGTAAATCAATAAAACAAAAGGGCAATGTTTATATTAACAAAAAGACACTGTTTATATAGTAATAACTATTTTGAAGCAAACTTCCTGACAATCTAAATCACATAAGTAGCATTGATAAATAAAGTCATTATTTTGTCTTGAGCATCAAAAAACAAATCATGACAATTCTCTAACTCTTGAAAAGTTTAATAATTTTTTAAAAAGATATTCAGAAACATATATCTACATCACAAGAGAAATTGTTAATAAAAACAAATGAGTTTAGACTACATCATGTTAACTTCATATATTGGATCTTATCAACGTCCATGAATGATAAATCATAGATCGAACCGCCGAATCGGAAAAATTGGAACATTTCATACTATCTAAGCAAAAAAATAACTATTATATCATCAGAATTATTTTCCTCAAGTATTCGAGGTTAAGGAATATACCCTCTTATGATAGAACAATTTACTTTATCAAAATAGTGGTACATCATATTCCGCTAAACTTTGAACTCACTCAACGACAATAAATCACACGAAATTTTTTAAAATGCAAGAAGAAGAATAGTAGAAGATTCAAAAAAATTGTGGTTGAAAAATGAGAGGAAACCCTTCTATTTATAGTCAACAAATGATAGTATGAACAAGTGTTTTTTGTGTTTTATCTAAAAAGTCATGACCTTTCCAAGAAGTCACAACCCTTTGGAAAAGTCACAACTATTTGGAAAAGTCACAACTATTTGGGAAAGTCACAACTCTTCGAAAAATCACAACCCTATGAAAAAAGTCACAACTTATCAGAAAAGTCACAACTCATCGAAAAAGTCACAACCTATGTTAGAGATATTATAGTAATTTAATATTCAAGTTAGGAGTTCATGTTTTTAAGGTAATATAGATATATATATATATATATATATATATATATATATATATAAACTAATTTAGTATCAGTTAAGTGAAATTATTAGTCTGATACCAATACATCATATGATATTGATTTATCAGTTAAGCAAAAATTATCAACCTTAATGAATGAAGGGTATGGGCTGTAAATTTTTTTTAGAGAATGAATATTTCTTGAATTACTTTGGATGAGAGGTATGAACATGTAATTATTTTGAGTTTTATGGCCCATTTATGTAGTTTTTCCTAACTTATTCCTTGTCTAAATTAGGCAAATGACATAGTATAAGAAAGAAATTACTTCCTTTCCCTACTCTTTCATTAATTACCAAAAATCCCTTTTTTTAGTGTTTTTCGGATACATAATATAGCAGCGCGGATACTTTAATTAATAACGGGCGGATACTTAAATTATTAAGTTGTTATTATCAGTTTAATGCGTTAAATAAGGGATTAAAAACTGAAATTATAATTAAAACAAAAATTATAATTGACTCCCACAAATCACACTTACGTTTCTTCCTTCAACCAATCAATCGTTCATAATCCTCTAACTGAATTATATTTTTTTAATTTCAAATTATGAAACGTTCTCCCTGTTCTTCGAAAAAACAGTAAAAGTTTTATTCAAACAAATTTGGAACGCTATTTTGTGAAGATTCGACATGAATATTTCAATCTTGTTAAGGCATTCAGGATCATGGGAAAGCGATGTTAGATACGAACGATACAGAAGTGATGGTATAGTGGTTTGTGAAAATATTTCGTTTGTGAATCTTATTTCAGCAATTACAACTGAATTGGGTATTGATGAATTGAAAAAAACAGCGAGGTCAGATACGTTGTTGAAGGAAATTCATCTCCATTGTGTATTCGGAATGATATGGGGGTGAAATTGTACATAGAAATTAAGAAACATGAGGTGGGATTCGGTATGTATCCTCTATGCATTGATACCTCGGACAAAAGTGATGAAGAGATACAAAATTTCGATGCAACAACAGGTGCAATCGTGTGTGTTGAGGGTGGAAAAAGCGACGCAAAGGCTCTAACCATTTTTTTCAGTAAAAGTATCATATACGTTCTAGTTCAAAATATATTTTGTATCTGATAATAAAATATTGTTGTTTTTTATGATTTAAATCAATGTTACGATATTCAACCTGTTAAAGAATACTACATATATAGAACCTTAATTGTTTTGTACCAATTGTAACATATACACAAATTTGTTATTTGATACTAAAATGTGT
>JAJOOF010011476.1:0-18140 GCA_029582545.1 Solanum lignicaule
TCCCAAAGAATTAGTCAAAAAAATATTTTAGTCAAGTCGTAGGATAACTGCATGTTAGCGGCTACTTTAAGTGCTAATACCTTCTTAGAGTAGAAATAAGAACTTCTTACCCATTTTCTCTAAATTTTTTAAGGTTTATCTTTTAAAGCCTTTTTAAATTAAGTTTTCTTAATTTCTTTAAAAAAATAAGTGGCGACTCTTCTCTAAGTATTTTTCTCAAATTATTTTATACTTAGAACATTTCAAAAAGTAATTTTTTCTAAAGATAGGAAAATTACGACATAATAGAAATGACGACTCTGTTGGGGACTTAATTAAGTTCTAACCATAAGATTTGACTATTTGACTAATTGCTATTAATTGCTGAATTGTTTATTTGTGTTTAATGTGTTTAAATTGCTATAAACTGTTGCATTCATGGCATAACATATTTCGTCAAACGACGCTTATTTTTTATTTTCCACTTAAATGACGATTATGCGCGCCGCAGTCGTTCGTTAACCAAATTATTCTCGGGACACCCTGACGAATGTAGTTAGCTACTGGATAGTCAACAGTCGTTAACTGTCCCAGCCCAAGTAATCCGCTTGGGTCACCTATCCACTATAAATAAAGCTCACTCTTAGTTAAACTAGTGTAGAGCCAAACTTAATCTCGAAATTTAGCGCATTGGCCTAAGATGACCCAACACCCAAGGTGTGTTGGGCCCATTAGAAAGACCACCTTAAGTCTAAAGGGGCCACGGCCCGAACGGACGTTCATATTTACGTGTTTGGAGGATGTATGCGATGTTTGACAAATTGTTGTGCCTTGGGTTTGGGGGTATCTAATTCTTTGTATGTTTTTGTAGATGGCCAAGCAACACTTGAGTTTCAAAATGGTCACCGAGACGCCGAACCTCCTCCATGTATGGTGGAACAATCTCAATGCATATCAGAAAAGAGAACTTTCCATTCACTTGGGTCACCTCCCATCGATAATGAATCTCAAAGTTTGGCCTAAGTTCATTGAGGTGGTCACTCGATTTTGGGATGATGAGAGGATGGTGTTTCGCTTCGGAGATGTTGAAATGACACCAACTTTGAAGAAATCAAATATTGTCTAGACAATGTCGGAATGTGCCAGAAAAGGAAAAATCATCCAGATCATCACATCTTGCTACTGGATAAGCCGACCAGCACAAAACTAAAAAACATGTTGTTACTGGTAAATGCAGACTGCCTAGACACCCCGAATATTCCGTTTGTGAAGTTCTATGAACGATGGGGACATGAGAACTATTATAAGAATTTTCCAAATGAGTTTCTTGATCATGGTAGTTAGAGTCAAACTCAAACTCTAGCATTCGCCGTATGCCTATTAGGGACGATGGTATTTCCTCAGGACGGAGGGAATGAAATTGATACTCAAATTGTCATGGTAACTCACGCCATCTTTGAGGGTGTTGGTAAAAAGGGACAAGTCAAGAAATATTTCAACCTGGCCCCAATCATTTTGACCGACATTTATCGATCCTTGGGTCAATGCAAAAAGGGATTTCCATTTTTTCAAGGATGTAATATCTTGCTACAGTGGTGGATGTCTAAACATCTAGTGAAGACATATGAGACTCAAAAACAAAAATTGGCCAAACCACAAAAAGAAAGCCACCTCGACCACATTTGAGCATCAACAAGTTCCAGATCCACAACACGAGGGAAGCATGGGGTAAAGTCTTCCACGACATAAAAGAAGGAAACGTACAATGGATGTTTCAAGATTTTATGTCAGAAAAAATAGCTGTTCAGGGGGCTAAGTGTCCTTTCCTAATTCTTCCTGGCATTAAAGGAGTACGACCCTACAACCCTAGCAGGGTAATATGGCAATTCGGCAGAAGACAAATTCTACCCTTCAAATGAGACGTCAGCCGCTACATCTTTGACTACAACAGATGCGACAAGATACCTTACGCCAAGGATATTCGTCAAGAATGGGCTTGGCGGGTCAACCTTAAAGAGAGCATGGCCGAAAATAGGTATGAAGCAGGGTATGTTGACGAATACAAAAAATGGTTGCAGGATGAAATACTTGGTCTACTTGAATCGACTCAACGCACGGGCCGATAGATTGAAGACGTCCAAGTAAGGCTCCAAATCCAAGCCTGCCACTTTCAGCAGGAATGGGACCGAAGAGAGCAAGAGTTTCAACGTAGGGAGCAAGAATACTGGCATAGGGAACAAATGTTCCAGCATCGAGAGTATGAAGGCCAAAAGGCCTTAGCCTTTGTCACACAAGAGTTAACTAACGCAAGAGCCTGCCTAATACGTTTGGATTCGAACTTGGATGATCAGCTTAACACTCTCCAGGACGTATCGATGTCTTCCAAAGCTGTGTTCGCCGAGCCGCATGTGATAACCAGGGAGTTCCTCATTCGTGAAGAAGTGGAAAAAGCAAAAGGAGGAGCAGGTCCTTCAACCTTTTAGTTATCTTATTCCCCTGCGTGGGATTGATGTTATTGTATTTGCAGTTTATCTCTTCCCTAAATGATGTATCCCTTTTGTTGACTTTGTAATGAATTCTCTAATTATTTATGAATCTTATTTTGGGGGGTGCAACAATTTGTTTTAAATGGCACAATACATTCTTCAAATTGCTAGGCATACCCTTAGCACAAAAGGGTCACATATCTGTTTAGGAAGCGATATATGCTTGTGTGCTTTAACTGTTTATGTGATTCATTGCTTTGAATGAGGACATTTTTATCCCACTCATTTTCAAAAAAATTCTGAAAATCTCCACAATTCTAAATACAAGTCACTACCAAAATGTTCGACCAAAATTCCATGAGTCTTGAGTTTCTCAGCCAGAAATAAAATCCTACTACCAAATCCTAAAACATTACTCTATCATCTCAGGAAAGGTAAAATTACTGCTAAGATGGAAAAGGGCAAGAATGTCGAGGTGAAGATGACTGAAGAGAATTTAAGAATGAAACTCCGTCGATTCAAACAAGAGATTCGAGAAATGGGAGAAAAAAGAATAAAAGTAGAACTAGCCACTGCAGCTGCACAGGCCAAAAGTGCAGCACTAGACGTAGAGTTAGCGGCAAAGATAGCTAGATATGCTATCATGAACGAGGAGACGATTGCTATGCGGAAAGAACATGATGTCTTCAAAAATGATATAACAATGAGGCTTCAGAAGATACGCGGAAAATGCTCTTTCTTCAATCAAGAAGCCAATAGTGGTCCTGAAGACACTCACCCTGGAGCTACTGAAGAAGATACTGATGAGGAAATCATCTATATGCCTCCCTTCCTGGGACGTCTGAAAGAAAGAGACAAAAAGATCATTCTCTCGGCTTATGAGCGGACACATAGCGTGGGGGTAAGAGTCATGCCATGTGCTTCATTTACGAGCATCTTAAGGCTTCATGCATGCTAAAACCTCTCGAAGGAGCCACTTTTGAGTTTGGGCATAAAGGCTCTCAAAAGACGTGTGCCTACCACCCAAACCAAAGAGGGCACACTATAGAAGAATGTGTGGAGCTTAAGGCAGCAATCCGCAACCTGATCAACGTTGGGAAGATCCCGTATATGTGGGGTGAGAACACCGTCCTTACCTGTGACCAACCGGAGCCCAGTATGCCGGTCACTGAGCACACTTTGTTTTATTGTCACTATTTCACGCCTTTCAAGAAAATGTTGTTGGACATCTACAGTCAGTTGGTACGAAAATAAGTCTTGGCCTCTATCAGAAAGGATGACGAAGCAATCGATCTTGTTGGAATTAAAATCTAGAAACCCTGCCCTTATCATGACGCCATAGATCACAACATTGGAAGGTGCCTCGGGTTTCGCTATGACGTGGAATCCCTCATCAACATGGGAAAGATTCAAGTTGAGTTTGTCTTCCGTGATTAATGCAACAGTCAGAACAAGAAGCTTTGATGAAGGCACCGTCTATCTTTTAGGAGCTTTATTACGTGTTTTCTTTTCACTTTCCTTGTAATCAATCAAATGAATGAATGAAAATGAGAATTTCCTTTTTGTATTTGAACTACGTAGGGCTTGAATTCTCCTTTGGAGATACATAGGCAACCTTTCAAGGCCCAGCCCCTATCTTTTTAAAATTTTCTTTTCCCCTTTCATTCTACAAGGAAACATTGAATTCACATCAACAGATGCCGAGAGATGCAACAAGAAGACCCTAGCTCAACACAATTTAACCTTTCTGAGTCAACAGCCCAAAAAAAAAGAGCAAATTCCTGCTTGTTCAAAAAAATCAGTCCCTATTATTCGTGGGTTAACATGTCCTCAAACAAAGCAACTCTTATGTGTTTACATGCCCTCTATGTGATATTTTGCATTATTTGTCCCGAATCAAAACTAGCAGATTTGCCTTTGAGTTGTTTTCCTCTCAAGGTAGTTAGAACTGATCTGGGTTGATAAGCTGGCTGAACACCCTTATTTTACAAGATCAAAAGGCCCTACAGATTCCTTCCCCAGTCAAAGTTCTCGGAAGGGCAAGTCAATAATGGGTGATAACAATGAAGAGATTGGCCTTACCGATGTTTTCGTGGCTTAGCCCGTCATTGCTGATCAGAATGAACTAATTATGCAGTTGATGCTGCAGATCACCGAGATGAGGGTCGAAATGTAGAGAAGGCAAGATATGCCTAGTCCGGGTTTTGCTTTCAATGCTCCAGCAGACAGAAGGCCTCCACTTCACTTTCCTCCTTCAAACGCAGAACAAGCCCAAAACCCACCCTCCAATCCTGCTCAGAATCCCTCAATCATTGACCTAACCGCTCAAAATCCCCATTATGCCTCCTCCTCTTACCAAACGCCACCTCCTCCTCAAAGTACCAACCCCTAAGCGCCACTCCCTCCTCAAAATGCCAACCTTCAAGCTTGTCCGCCCCCTCAAAACCAAAATGTTAGCCACCCGCACACTTCCCTCCACCACCAAAATCAGTATACCAGCCCCCAGACTTTCCCTCAAAACTATCAAGCCCCTCAAAATGCCCAGAGTTCCTCCATTGCTCCACCCCTACCTCAAAAAGCCACTTTCCAAATCCCGATCCCCAATGAGCATGACGCCAATGGTTCTGAGCTCGACCACTATGAGGAGCGAGAGAGAGAGTGGAGGTCAAAAGAAAAGGCCGTCAAGCTGGATATGAAGGAAGAGATTCGAAAGGCCATGAAAGAGTTGTAGTGTATTCCTGAAGTTGTCAGTTTGAGTTATGAGGATTTATGCATTCATTCAAATTTGGACCTCTCGAAAGGGTTCAAGGTGCCAAAATTCGATGTTTTTGGAGGAATAGGGAACCCCTTAGCGCACTTGAGGGCCTACTATGACCAGCTCATGGGAGTTGGAAGAGATGAAGCTTTACTAATGCAGTTTTTTAGCCGAAGTCTGAGTGGAGAGGCTCTGGAATTGTTTGCATCTCATGAAACAAGGCAATGGCCTAACTAGAATGCCCTGGCCAAGGACTTTATCGAACGATTCGCCTATAATGTGGAGATCGTTCCTGATCGCTATTCCTTGGAAAAAATTAAACAGAAATCAAATGAAAGTTACAGAGAGTTTGCATACAGATGGAGAAATAAGGCAGCTAGAGTTCGGCCCCCTATGTTTGAGAAGGAAATTGTCGAAGTATTTGTGCGGGTTCAGGAACCCGAATATTATGATAGAATCATGTTGCTCGTTGGAGCGAAGTTTGCTGAGATAGTCAAAGTTGGTGAGGCTATTGAAAATGGATTAAGAACTGGGAAGATTGCTTGTGTTTCTGCCTTGCCCGGATCCTCAGGTTTGTTGAAGAAGAAAAGAGAAGATGTGTCTTCTATCTCTTGAGGGGAAGAAGACCCCAAAGAAATCCTTATAATACCAAGGTCATTCTCGACCTTCAAAGAGTTCGTACTCGGCTTATTATGCACATGCTGATTACCAAACTCCCCTTCCTATCTACCAAATTCCCCCTCCAGTTTACCAGACCCCATCTCATCACTACCAAAATGTCACCCCAACTGTGCCAACGTTCAGACAAATTACCAAACTCCTCCCCCAACGTACTAAACCCAGGCTCCACTTTACCAAAATACCCCCTCGAACTACCAAGCTCCACAATCAAATTACCAAACCAACTCATATCCCAAATATCAATCCCCCCGTCCAAACGCTCCATACTATCGCCAAATGCCTCCCCCTCAACAAGGCAATTACGATCCCCCCCCGTCTTAGATTTGAGAACAAGCCCGCTAGAATTTTCACTGCGCTCATTGAAAGCCGAACAAAGATGTTTGAGTGATTAACTGCGGCAGGATATATTCATCCAGTGGGGACCAAGCTGATTAAAACTAGCTCAAAGTTTTACAGACCTGACCAAAGGTGCGCATATCACTCCAATGGTGTTGGACATGATACCAATGACTGTATCAACCTGAAGCATAAGATCCAAGACCTGATTGACTAGAACGTGGTCTCTCTTCAGATGGTCGCGCGCAATGTCAATAGTAATCCTTTGCCAAATCATGGCGGCGTCAATATCAATATGATAAAGACAAATGATGATTGGTGCGTGACAAAGGCAATAGTTCCGGTCGTTCCTGATGAACTGGAAAGGGCTGTAGCCTCGTTGTGCATTAGAGAGAAGAAAAAGTTTGTAATTCTGACACCCGAGAAGGCTATTGCCTTGGTGCCACGAGAAACTCTTGACTGACCAAAGTTTGTGATTGAAACGGCTGTTACCCAGGGTATGACCAGATCCGACAGGTGCTACATACCAGAAGAGTTAGCCCAGGGAGTGCATAAGAAAGATCAGTCTAAAAGGACAATTAGTGAAGCTAAAGCAGAGGAGTTTTAGAGAAAGATGCAACCGAAAGATTACTCAATCGTGAAACATCTGGAGAGAACACCAGCTCAGATTTCTGTGTCGGCCCTGCTGATGAGTTCACAACTGCATAGGCAAGCTTTGATGAAAGCTTTGGATGACATTTATGTACTTGTGGGTACTAACAGTGATAATCTGACAGCCATGATAAACCAAGTTGTTCGAGGACACCGAATCAGTTTCTGTGACGAAGAGTTGCCCTTTGAAGGCAAGATGCACAACAAAGCTCTGCACATCACCATTATGTGTCGAGACAAGATAATTAATCGCATCTTGGTCGATGACGGATCTGGTCTTAATATTTGCCCATTTTCGACTCTGAGGCAACTGAAATTTGACTTGGAAAAACTTTACCAGAACCAAGTCAATGTGAGGGCTTTTGATGGAGTGCAAAGAGACACATTGGGTGCGGTAAACTTTGATATTCAGGTGGGTCCTGTGGAGTTCAACGTGGAGTTCCAGGTATTGGATAGCAACACCAGTTACAATTTGCTTCTGGAAGACCATTTATCCATATGGCTGGGGCTGTGCCTTCTACCCTTCACCAACTAATGAAATTTGTTTGGAAGGACCAGGAATTGGTCATTTATGGTGAAGGGAGCCATTCCAATGAGTATGCACCGATCGTTGATGATATCTCTCGAGGTTGTGATTTCTACACGGTGGGGCTGGTAAATGCCACAGGTGATGACTTGGCTCCACAGCCTCCTATGCCTTCTGTGTATAAGATGATTGCTACTGTTATGCTCCGAAGTAGTTTCGAACCAGGTTTCGGATTGGGGAAGCACTTTCAAGGAATTGTCGAGCCTATCCAAATTCCCGCAAAAGGAGTAAAATTTGGTTTAGGGTATGTCCCAACAGATGACGAAGTAGAGATGAAGAACAAGAGTGTTGATCAAGCATTGGCCAGGCCAATTCCTCATTTATACCAGTCATTCTCGGTGCGAGGATATGTCAATGATGATGGTCTCGAGGAAGGAATCTGGGGCCTTTTTTAGGAGATTGATGCGGTCATCGAGGAAGAGGCTGGGACATCAGACATCCGTGATGTAGAACCTGATGAGCAATTTCAAAATTGGACCTCCACACCACTCCTGATTTCCTGCTTATCTAGGTAGTGTGTTTTTATTTGTTTTTAAAATCGGTGGTAGTCCGGAAGAGGCCCAAGACCCACCTTTTATGCAGTTTTTACTTGTTTGAAGTTTTTCAATTTCCTTGTGATGTTTATAAAGGCAAAATGGCCCTTGGCCATGGCCATAGTTTGTGCTTGTTTTTCAAGTTAAATGAAAGCCTCTTTTATTGAAAATTTGTTTACTTATCTGTCTATATTTTACCCTCCTAACTTTGTTCGTTTATGATTTCAGTAATAATAATTTAAAACCTGCCAATGTCATGTCATGTCATGAATCGAGTGAATAAAATGAGGCAGGTAATGATGAGTGCGAGGGATATGAGGAAGAAAATGAGTTACCCGAACATGTCGCTGAAGAGTTTTGACAATTTGAGAATTAGCACAAGCCAAATTTGGAAGAAACTGAGACTATGAATCTTGGAGATGAGGAGTGTGTTAAAGAAGTAAGAATCATCGTCCATCTGGTTGAAGCTCAAAGAAGGGACCTGGTTCGTTTGCTTAGAGAATACATTGATGTATTTGTCTGTCTTACAAAGATATGCCGGGGCTGAGTACGAACATGGTGTCTCACTAGTTGCCGATTAATCCAGATTTCAGTCTAGTAAAACAAAAGACTCGGAAGTTCAAGCCTAAGTTAAGTTTAAAGATCAAAGGGGAGATTACCAAACAGATCGAGTCTCAAGTAGTGGAAGTGACGCAATATCCGACTTGGTTAGCCAACGTTGTTCCGATTGCCAAGAAAGACGAAAAAATCAGAATTTGTGTTGACTACAGAGATCTCAACAAAGCTAGCCCGAAAGATAATTTTCTATTACCAAACATTCACATTCTCATTGATAATTGTGCTAAGCATGAGATGCAGTCAATTGTGGATTGTTATGCGGGTTATCATCAGATCCTGATGGACGAAGAAGATGCAAAAAAGATTGCCTTTATTACGCCTTAGGGTGTATATCATTATCGGGTGATGCCTTGTGGTCTCAAGAATGCCGGTGCTACTTACATGAGGGCTATGACAACCATCTTTCATGATATGATTCACAAGGAGATTGAGGTATATGTAGATGATGTCATAATCAAATCGCGCGAGAGTTCGAATCACTAGACTCACTTGAGAAAGTTCTTTGATCGCCTGTGTCGATACAATTTGAAGTTAAATCCTGCCAAATGTGCTTTTGGAGTGCCAGCTAGCAAGTTGTTGGGATTTATAGTCAGCAGGAGGGGCATTGAGCTTGACCCTTCAAAGATTAAGGCGATCCAAAAATTATCTCCACTGAAGACCAAGAAAGAGGTGATGAGTTTTTTGGGAAGGTTAAACTACATCAGTCGATTTATAGCTCAGTCCACCGTGGTGTGTGAGCTAATTTTCAAGTTGTTGAAAAAAGATGCTTTGACCAAGCGGACCGGAGAATGTCAAATTGCTTTCAATGCCATCAAGAACTATTTGTCCAATCCACCGGTATTGGTTCCTCCACGGGAAGGAAGTCCACTGTCGCTATATCTGTCTGTCTCGGATAGCACATTTGGATGCGTGCTTGGTCAACATGACGAAACTGGGAAGAAGGAGCGAGACATTTATTACTTGAGCAAGAAATTCACTCCATATAAGGCCCGTTACACTCTTTGGAGAGAACATGTTGTGCTTTGACCACGATTGCTCAAAAGTTGAGACATTATTTCTCTTCTTATACCACATACCTTATTTTCAGGATGGACCCGTTGAAGTATATTTTCCAGAAAGTGATGTCGACTGGGAAGTTGGCTAAATGGAAAATGTTGTTGAGTGAATTTGATATTGTGTATGTGACTCAGAAGGCGATAAAAGCAGAAGCCTTGGCTGATCATCTTGCGGAAAATCCAGTTGATAAAGGGTATGAACTGTTAAAGACTTATTTTCCCGATGAAGAAGTAGCGTTTGTGGGTGAAGATATTTCTGAAGCATACCCTGGCTGGAGAGTATTCTTTGATGGAGCAGCGAACCACCAAGGGAAAGCTATCAAGGAAGTCTTGGTGTCAGAATTCGGTCAGCACTATCCTATGGCAGCTAAACTCTGATTTGATTGCACGAACAACATGGCTGAGTATATATAAAGCTTGTATCCTTGGTTTGAAGATGGCCATCGACATGAATATCCACGAGCTACTGGTTATTGGAGATTCAGATTTGCTGATTCACCAAGTTCAAGGAGAATGGGCCGTGAAGAACCCAAAGATCACATCGTACGTGCAGTATATACAGAAGTTGTCCAAAAGGTTCCGCAAGATTGAGTTCAGACACACTCCTATGACACAGAATGAGTTGGCTGATGCTTTTGCCACCATTGCCTCAATGATTAAACATCCAGATATAAGTTATATTGATCCAGAAGATATAGAGGTAAATGAGCAGCATGTCCATTGTTCACATGTCGAAGTGGAACCGGACAGTTTGCCTTGGTATTTTGACATCAAGAAGTATTTAGAGATCGGGACTTATCCTGAGAATGCAATGTTCAACCAGAAGAAGTCGATACGCCGTATGGCCTTCAATTTCTTTGCAAGTGGGGAAATCCTTTATAGGAGGACTCCAGATTTAGGTCTTCTTAGATGTGTTGATGCTAGTGAAGCTGCAAAGATTTTGGAACATATACATGCCGGATTTTGTGGCACTCACATGAATGGACTCACTTTGGCAAAGAAGATCCTTCGAGCCGGTTATTTTTAGATGACTATGGAACATGATTGTTGCAAATTTGTGCTGAAATGTCATAAATGTCAAGTGCATGGTGATTTGATTCAAATGCCACATTATGAACTCAATGCTATGAGTTCACCTTAGCCTTTCGTAGCTTGGGGCATGGATTTCATTGGTCCAATAGAGCCAGCCGCCTATAACGGATACAGATTCATTTTGGTTGTCATTGATTACTTTACCAAGTAAGTGGAAGCATTTGTATAAGTCGGTGACCAAAAAAGTTGTAGCTGATTTCGTTCGCAACAATTTGATATGTAGGTTTAGGGCACCAGAATCCATTATTACTGATAATGGAGTGAATCTCAACAGTTACTTGATGAGAGAGATATGTGAACAATTCAAGATTACTCACCAAAACTCAACCGCTTATCGCCCCCAAATGAATGGAGCTGTAGATGTCGTCAACAAGATCATCAAGAAGATTTTGAGGAAAATGATTGACAATCACCGAGGTTGGCACGAGATGTTGCCATATGCTTTGTTGGGATACAAAACGACCATTAGGACATCAATTGGAGCTACTTCTTACTTGTTAGTATACGGAACAGAAGCAGTTATACCTGCCGAAGTTGAGATACCTTCATTGAGAATCATCCAAGAAGCTGATTTGAGTGACGCTGATTGGGTTCGTAAGCGGATTGATCAGTTAACATTGATTGATGAGAAGAGAATGGTTGCGGTTTTTCATGGTCAACTGTATCGACAAAGAATGATCCGTGCTTTCCACAAGAAAGTAAGAGCCAGGATATTTGAAATTGGTCAGTTGGTTCTCAAATGCATTTTCCCTCATCAAGATGAGTACAAAGGGAAATTTGCACCAAATTAGCAAGGACCCTACATGGTTCCCAAAGTGTTATCCGGAGATGCCTTGGTCCTGTCAGAGATGGATGGCACAAAATGGCTGAAACCGATCAACTCAGAGGCTGTCAAGAGATATTATGTGTAAAACTTCAGTTTGTATTTCTATCATTTCCTTGTAATCGTTCAATTTGCTTGAAATCGTTTTGTTTAAAATTTTATCCCTCTTGTAATGAATTACATCTGACCTGAATTCTCAAAAAAGAGATACGTAGGCGGCCTGTGTCGGCCTCGATCACCCCTTTATCCCCTCTTAATGTTTTTCCTTGTATTTGAACTACATTCGACCTGAATTCTCAAGAATGAGATACGTAGACGGCCTATGTCGGCCTCGGTCGGTTCCTTATTTAAATTTCTCATTTTTGTTAATCTTTGAGGGGGAACTACATTTGACCTGATTCCTGCCTCAATGGGATACATAGGCGCTACAACGGTTCGGTCATATCTCCCGCAAGATTTCTATTTTTCTTCATAATAGAAATTGGGACAGAATTTTTGAGAGGGACTCAAAAATTCTCAGGAAGAAGATCTCTCCAACAAAATAAGGACTGAAGTTATTTTGAGATTTGCAACTGGGACAAAATTTTTGGGAAGATCTCAAAAATTTCGTAATTTGCTCATCAACAGTTAAAGATACACCAAGACAGTTAACTGGAACAGAAATTTTTTAGGATGACCCCAAAAAATTTCATTTGAGTTCATCGGTAGTTAAGAACAACTTTGAATACTTCCCAGCGAATAATCAGATAGACCTCGAAGCATCAACTTTTAAGGCATTCATTAAGCTTGACGTGACATGCCACTTGACAGTGACCTTTTCCCAAATATTACTTTCTGAAAATCTATTTTTCTTAAAACTTTTCTTTCGTGTCTAGATTATTTCGCAAAAAAAATGTTTAGTCTTATCTATCAAGAAGTGGGAGATCAGAGAAATCAATCGGAGATGACCAGACGAGGAGCAGACAACCGAAGGAATCGACACAGATCAGTTTACTTTAAACTAACAATTTTTCTGTGGATGCAGGTCTATAAGTTTGCCTCACGATCATCATACTCCTCCATTCAATGAACATGGAAAAGCCAAAAGGACAAGGAGCTCCCCTAAAATTAACAATTTTTCAGTGGATGTAGGAAAATTTTTATGCTTCTTATACCAAAGAATTGGGAATATGAGTAGCATTATTTCATTCAAATTCTCAACAAGGCGAGGTCCATAATAAATATGCAATTATGTTCGAGATGGAACAAATGAAAACCTCAAAGAGAGAAATTTTATTTGTTTTCCAGAAACTAAAGATACTCGGAGGACGTTTATATGTATCATATTATCAGACATGATAATATTCTTACCCGGAGAGCCATTCATATCGTATTGTCAAATGAGATGATACCACTACTCCGAGGGTCATTTTAATTATATTGTCAATTGAGACGATATTGCCACCCAGAAGATACCCAAAAGATCACATATGTTGCTCGGTGAAACATTATCTTCGCTCGGTTCTAGGGATGACACTAAAAAAAGATTCATGCATAGCAACAAAAGGAAATCATGCATAGCAAGAAAAAAAGAGTCATGCATCGCAGAGAAGTCATGCATAGCAAGAGAAAGGGTTCATGCATCACAAGAGAAATATTCATGCATAGCAAGAGAAGGAAGTCATGCATAGCAAGAGAAGGAAGTCATGCATTGCAAGAGAAGGAAATCATGCATAGTAAGAAAAAAGAGTCATGCATTGCAGAGAAGTCATGCATAGCAAGAGAAATGGGTCATGCATCACAAGAAAAAGATTCATGCATAGCAAGAGAAGGAAGTCATGCATAGTAAGAGAAAGAAATCATGCATAGCAAGAAAAAAAAGTCATGCATCGCAGAGAAGTCATGCATAGCAAGAGAAAGGAGTCATGCATCACAAGAGAAAGATCAATGCATAGCAAGAGAAGAAAGTCATGCATCGTAGAGAAGTCATGCATAGCAAGAGAAAGGAGTCATGCATCGCAAGAGAAAGATTCATGCATAGCAGGACAAAGAATCGTTCATCGCAAGAGAAAATCAACATCGGCTGCATCTGTTGACACCCAATTTTGGACCTCCACAAAATAAATTAATCATCGAGCTTCTTAAAATTCCAAACTATTTGAAATAATTGACTTTATAAAATTCAAATTATTTTCAAGTTAGTTTTACGTAATTTTGTCACTTTTTGGAATTTTTAAATAATATGTATATATATTTTATATAATTAGGATATTTTATAAATGTTTGAAAATCATCGCAAAAGATTTTATATTTTTAGTTAGGCGTTTTATAAATTTTCTTTAGTTTAAATTATAGTAATAATTTCGAGTTAACTAGTTTGCAATTAAATTAATCATTTTATAATCGAGTTAGTTATTTTATTTCGTTAAGATTAAGAAGCTTATTAATTAATTTGTTCGTCTTATTTGGCTTTTGGCCAAATTTCACCAACTAATTTCAATTTGGCTAAGTTTTAACCTCAATTGATTACATTTTAATTCTTTGTAGTTACAATTGTAGCCATTTTTATTATTTGTCTTCCACCCATTGGAAATGGGTCAATTCTTAGCCCTTTTATAATTGTCATCAGCCCATTCCATCAGTTTATAGCAGCCTTTTTCCCACCTTTAATTAAGAACCCAATTCCTATTCCTATAGCATACCAAAATTAGCTCATACCATACAAAATAGCCCATTCCATTCAGCAATATACCTACAGCAAATACAACCCAACACCACAGTGTCTTCTTCTTCTTCATCGTGAAGCTCAGAAACCCAAAAATTCATATCGAAACCCAGAACGCTGAGGTCCAGCCCAGCAAACTCAGCCCAGAAATTGTGTCACCCTCGTCCTCTCTCTCTCCCTTATCCTCCGTACGTGAGCAGCGCGAGGTGGCAAAATCTCCTTGCCTCTTCATCCTTCATCTCCAAATCGACGGTCTTCATTCTCTATCCGTTGATAATTGTACAATTTGGTACAAGTTCCAACTCTCAAACTTTATCCAGGGAGAGCAATTTGAATTTCGAAAAGATTTCGAATTTGAAATTCCTCGCTCATTTTCCCCCCCATTTCAGCTCTTTTCTCCTCTATAAAAGCCATTTTCTTCTTCACTAAGGGGGGGCGGGGGCGAGAATTTTTACAACGTAGGGGAGAACAGTGAGAGAAAAAATATAAGAAAGGCGTTGAGATTTACAAGGCATAGACAGCTTATATTAGAGTTAGATGATAAAGAAATAAAATCGATATACATAAGGCGTTTTGAGATAGGTTGCGAGATTGGGAGTATTTGGAGCCATACTTCCTCGGTTTTACCTCTTGCGAGTCTGTTGTAGCCTATTGGTGGTCGTGGAAAGCTCTCTAGCTCGTTTCGTCTCAGTTCGCTGCCACAAATAAGGTAACACTCCTTCCCTTCTTCTCTTGTGCCACAGTTCTATTTTCCATATGATAAGAAATGCCTATTTCAGTGACTTTCATTTTCATCTTCTTGTGTGCATTTAGCCTATCTCTCGTTTCTTTGGCTTATGAGTTTCAGAGTTATTCTCAGGTTTTTGTATGATTAAATTTTACTCTAATCACAAATTTTTAGTATAGTTTAGCATAAATCAGCCTTTTACTGTTTATTCTGTTCTAAATGAATTGTTATTGCTTTAGCGGTTTGTTTTAAACTCTGTTGTTGATAAGATA
The DNA here is from genome assembly GCA_029582545.1 of Solanum lignicaule. Classification (NCBI taxonomy): domain Eukaryota; kingdom Viridiplantae; phylum Streptophyta; class Magnoliopsida; order Solanales; family Solanaceae; genus Solanum; species Solanum lignicaule. The sequence continues at coordinate 15,299 of JAJOOF010011476.1, forward strand.
GCCTCATGTTGCTTGTTTCAAACTTGTGGTACCTTGACTCTAGTATCATTTATGATTTCTTAGATTATGATTTTTGGTGCTGGACTGCTGGATTTATTATGGAATACTCATTAGATGTAGTCTCATGTTCAAGTTTTGATGTTCAAACTATCTAATTGAGCTCATAATATTGTTGCTTGTTTGAATAACTTGAGATGTATGCTGATTCCCTCTCTTGTTTAATGGTATATTTTGCTTAATCTGAAATTCCCTCCTGTCCATTCAATTCAACCCCCTATTTGCTGTAGCATCGTAATTTTTTTTTTTTTTTTTTTTTCTTTTCATTGGCAGAAATCTGGTTGCGAATTGTTGTGACAAAGTTTAAATTTCAGGTTCTAGTTTGTTTAAAGTTCATGAATGTTTTAAGTTTCGTGTCTACCTTAGTTTCTACTCGTCTACCCGCCTATTTTGTTTTGATTCGTACCACCCTGTTCTGAATTTATTTGGTATTCGCTTAGTCTAGTTTAGCTTCGAATTTTGTCACCTGAATCAAGTCATGCCTTGCCGTTCATTTGGAGCTTTCTTTTCTTACATTAAGCCCATGTAAGTGTGGTTAATTGTTAAGCATATGTATAGCAGGTTTCCATTTTTTTTAAATTTATTCGCCGGGTTTGAATTCGTATGATGATATGCCCCACTGATTTCCCTAGCTAAACTAAGCTTGTTTGTAGTTCATTTTGCGATCAATGTTGTTAGTTACTGTCTCCAGAGGGTTTGTTTATTTCATTTTCTTTTGGCCTAATTTGGTGGTCTTTCCTAATATGTTGTAGTAGCATTGTTTATTGATATAAAATTATATTCATTGTTAAAGTGACTAGGTTGGTGTAGCTTCAAATTCATTTGGTTATGTGAGATTAGAATGTTTTATTTAATAGCATTCGGAATAAATGAATTATAGGATAGCAACTTTGATATTAACAGTGGTACATTATGCTGTGCAATGTTCTATAGCATCGTCCTTTTTCATTTATCATTTTGAACTTTTATTAACTTACTTATGTCCATTTCTTTTGCATGTGAAATTTGCCCGAGTTCATCATGGACTCCTCCTTTCCCTTGCATTTCGAGAGAGCCATAAAGGCTCAAATTCCTCCTTTCCGAGTCAGCCGACCATTAAAATTGATGAACAGGGATGAAGGAACTCAATGCCGGGGAGAATTGAAAAGATTAGGCCAAGGGCCTACTCTTTACATAAAAAGAGTTGTATTTTATTATTTTTTGGGCCTAAGCCCACTTATTCGTTATACTTGTTAGTTTCTTAGGACAGGTACAAGTGATTCGAATGGGCCAAAGGCTCAAAAAGAAAATGGGCCCAAATACTGGCCCAGGCAGACAGGAAAATCAGATTTGGGCCCAAGTCTCTTTCCCTATTCATTTCATTATCTTTATTTACTTGTCAATGTTTGTTGTTAATCTTAAGGTCGAAAATATTCAAATCCTCGAAGGATACCTATTTTGATTTAATTACTTAACTAAATTACTCATTTTTCACTTGACTTAAAAAATAAATAAATGATAAATAAATAAAGTTTAGGAAACACTTCACTTAGATAATATTTCATTATCTTTCTATGGTCCTAACTATAAAATAGTGCAATTTTGCAAATCAAGTTAAGTTAAAACATTTTAGCCAAAGAATTAATTGTCGGATAACCGCATATTAGCGGACATTTCGGGTGCTTTCAAACCCTTCCCGAAATGCTAATAAGAATCCCGAACCCCTTTTAAGTTTTCATTAGATTTTCTGTTTTAATCTATTGAAAATCAGTTTTCTTGATTTTTCTTAAAAATTAAGTGGCGACTCTTAAAACCAGTCTAAATATATTTTTATAATAAAACAGCTTCATTTTCATTTGCAAGAACAATATCAAGAGAACCATCAACAACGACGTCAAGAGAACTATCAACATATTACATCAGCCCAATTTGTTACTTCGACATCAAAAGAAGAGTACAATGAAGATTATATTGCAACTATAATATACAAGCTTTATTTGTTTTACGTCAAACTGGAGGAAGTTGACGTCAAACGTCCAAGGAGAACAATTAAGTGTCAACACGGTAAAAGACATTATCTCCCCATTTGAATTGCATTTTATGCTAATGAGTTTTATCTCGGTCTTAAGCATCCGGACGAATCCTTTAGCACTTAAGCATGATAAAATTTCAAGTCAATACTCTCTACAAATAGAAGTGAACCTGAACCAACCAACACACACTCATAATACCCAAACAATCATAGTTTTTATCAACATCTCCTTCTCACAACATAAATTTCCATGAGCTTAAGTTATAACAAATTTGATCTTTAGAAATCAGATACTCATCGAGGGATATGTCCAAGCATACAACCACTCTAATCAAGACTATCGAAATGCTAGATTTAGTAATTGTAGATTACCTCTTAAGAACAGTAGAATTGGACCTAATGATCCCCACATTCAACCACATATAAACGATACATGACCTCGACGACTAGATGAACATTAAGATTATCGGACAACCACAAATACGCATGGTAGCTCTTCTATAAATTCTCATAAGCAAGGTGGTACATGTAGAACCACTAAAATACTTTAACAACTCCAAGACAACACCAATTATGTCATTCGAAATAACCAAATCTTCCCAATCAACCAAGAGAGCATCGCAGGATTTGGTATCCCTGATCCACCACTAGGGATCCACCCATAAAAGTGAAAACACACTAGAGCATAGCTAGTGAATCATACTCACAATACTAACAACCATCATAAACACTCCAACCATTTACCTTATTATAAACCAACACTTTTAAAAATGA
>JAJOOF010011477.1:0-15827 GCA_029582545.1 Solanum lignicaule
GAGTGGTTCGGCGAGCTTGACCCAGCTCGCCCAACGTGCCTACCTTCAACCCCAACATCCAAATTCAACCCCGCAGCCCCCAAAAACAAAATCAAAACATGCACTATTTCAATTAAACTAAGACTCATACTACCCATGCCCCCGGGATACTCAGAATTCTATCGATTTGGCCAAATTTGGCCATTTGATGACTTTTGCCCTTAAGAATGATGTCAACCACTCCATCATTGGGAAAATTATGTCATTTGGCACAAATGCGGGTTACTTAGACTCCAGCCGACTAGACCCAACAAAACTTAAGCAACACCCAACAATTTTGATTAATTTTAAAGCACAATAATTCGGGAGATTAACAATAAAGGCATTATAGACACGATATTAAAATTTAAATAGTCACACAAGCATACAATTACGATAAAAGAGGCCCAACACACTTCCCTCAGATAAGAATTCATTGCATAAGAGTAAAAATCGCTAAATAAAGATTTGGAGTTCGAAAAACCAACATTAGAAGCTGAATAATCAAGTTGTAAAGCTAGGTGGCAATGATATCCAACTTCGAAAACAAACTCGATGTCTAAAATACGATAAAAATGCAAAAATACAGAAAATATTGTGCGGGTGTGAGTTTGGAAAGTTCAAAACTGAGGGAAAATGAAAGAGTTTGAAAGTTTAAACCTTTGGCCTTGAAAAACCATCTAGTTCTCACCAATTCGGTGACAAAAGTTTTTCCCTCCAACTCTCTCGACGACAAGACGAGTGGGAACTTACCTTGCCGAGTTTTACACGACCTCCAGTTAATGTGGGGGTCCAAACGGCAGACTAAGTCATGATCGCCGACCTGATCGGCGATTCGCCAATTTGCTTCTGGACTCGCCTAATTTTACAGACTCCAATATAAAAATGTTTTGAGTCCAATGGCGGTCCAAGTCGGGCTCACCGACCTCTTCGGCGAGTCGCTGACTGGACTTTTTAGCTCGCCAACCTGCACTTTTTAAACACATTCCACACTTTAACCTGCACAATTAACAAACCATTATTTCTAACACAAAAGGGAAACAAATAAAACATGGGTTGCCTCCCAAGCAGCGCCTTAGTTAACGTCGCGGCAGGATGCAAGTCCACGCTCAAACCTCATTCTTGGTGTTTTCCATAGTGTCACTAGGCAACCCCCATTGTTGTCTCGAGTTCAAATGAGACGAGATATGACCCATTTGGGTCTCCAACTGTTTGATAGAGATGGAATGAGAGGTAACCATCTGGCTAAGGGTCGACACATCTTCCTTCATTTCTTTCAAAATCTTGTCCGACCCCTCACCCTTATTGAGGATACGAGAAAGCATATCCTCCGACCGACTTCCCTCGGAATCATTTGGCTTTTGACACTCGTGGGGAGGAACATACCTATCCTTCTCCCCATCCTTCTAATTAGGATTTTGATCCCTCCAATCTCTATCACGATCCTTGTAGCCTTCATCTCTGTTCCAACCTTGGTTACCACCCTGCCTTGGGTAGTTTGAACGATAACCACCTCCTTGGTTGGCTGAAATTCACCTCATCATTATACAATGCTTCGAACTTGGCTTCTTCGAGATTCACACACCCAACATCACGGCATTGACACTCCGAGCACTAGCTCTCATGGTATTTTTAGACAAAATGTCAAGTTGTGTAATGATCTTGGCCATGTTTTTGTCCCTCTCTTGGTCTTTCTCCATCTGCTCCTCGATCAATTTGAAAGTGAAGGGAGAGACCTGATCTTCGCGGGTGTACCAAGCCCGATTAATTGTGGTCATTCCATCCAGAAGTTGGGATTCTATCACATAAGGTTTTTGCATCAAATCTCCCAGAGAAAGTTGATCAGCTACACCCTTGTTCACCGAATAAAGTCTTCGGTAAAAATAATGTAGAAAAATATTATCGGGCAAACCATGAATTGGGCATTGCAGCACCAACTTCTTGAATCGTAGCCAAGTCTCATGAAGTGGCTCACCCTCCAAACGTTTCAAGCTTTGGATGCTATCCCGAAGAGTCATCATCTTAGAAGGAGCGAAAAATCGCACTTGAAATACGGTGACAAGCTCCTCCCACGAAGTTATTGATTCTCGTGGCAATTCAGCCAGCTACTTACATGCTTCTCCCATTAAAGAAAATAGGAACAACCTTAATCGGACCGACTCTTGGGATATGTTCTTGAAGGAGAACGGACCACAAACATCCACAATGTTTCTAATATGCTCATGGGGATCCTCATGAGCCAGACCACCAAACAACCCTTTCAATTGCAAGAGCTGCAACATAGTACTTGTAATATGGAACACAACATTCCCTACAGCTGGAGGCAAGAGAATGGTACCAATTCCACCCATAAGAGGGGGATCATTAGCATTAGTCTCATTGACATCGTTTAGGTTTCCGATCACATCTTGGTTGCCCACTTGGCTACCATTGCTTCCGTTCACAATCATACTCCCTGTTTAAAATAGCAACACACAAATAAAAACTAAAAATAAGTAGATTCAACTATATCTAACAAGAACAAAATTCAACTTAACTAAAAAATCGTAACTAACACCACTCCCCGGTAACGGCGCCATTTTGATTAATGTTTCAAACAACTTCATCCAATTCTAAGTGTCAACGATCTCTACTCAGTACAATAACTCAACTAAATGAGTTGGGGTTGAATCCCACGGGGAATGATACGTGTTTAAGGTTCAAGAGCAAAGTACGAATATGTTCTAGTTAATCATAGAAATAAACATTGTCGAATAAAAACATAATTCAAATTAGGGGGTGACACAAATGTCAAATAACAACGGGGTTTTGTTTTAAATGATCTACTACAACAACATCAAATAACAAGTAATAACAAAAATGAGACGGGTTCTTGGTATGTGATTCCATTATAGGCTAATATAGACAAATGGGTAATTGCAACTGTTAGTAAATAGCTGTTAATCAGAGAATAAGCTAGACTTTAGTGGGGATAAACTTTCTCTCGAACAATTTACCCCGAATAAAGTTGGTTTCTCTCAAACACCAACAAGCAAGCAAATGAGAGCAACCTACGCTATAGTCCATTCACTCTCTCGAGATGAATGTATGGAAAAGGGTTTAGGATTCACTCTCTCGAGCAGAACCCATGACAACCCAATACCCACAGTCCAGCAATTCAGTAATCGTGGTTTTAAAACCTCTCTCTTAAACAAGCCAAAAACAAGAAGGTAGAACTGCATTTGCAACTACAATCGTTTAATTTTAACCACAATTACTGATTGAAATCACTTCTAAACAACATTTAAACTAACAATTAGCAATACCCATAAACTAAATCAACCCATAATCATATAATCACACCCCAAGAATTGAGGTTTTAGCTAGATATCATAAAAAGATAAAAATCATTACCAAATTGTGTTTCCATCAACTGGGTACGATTAATTTCGTCTTTATAAAGGTCCAAATTGAAAAATCTCAAAGACCCACTTCCAATTTCTCAAAAATTGAAAACTTCAATTCTTCAAAGCTAAGGAAAACATAGTCTCAATACTCTCAGTTCTTAATCTCCAAAACTGATAAAAAAAACTATATTATAAAAACTATGATACTAAACTAAATATTCAAAAATGTATTTATAGGCTCTTTCACTACTAATACTCATGATCTCGTAACTCATTCTATCTTTTCGGGTGAAAAAATTCTACCCAAGCTCTAATAATACTTTCTCATAAGGATCTCAACTGAAACAAGGCTTAAGGAAAAGTGTACTACTGGTTTTAGCTCAAATGCATGATTCATATGAATATGAGGGCAGTACTCTGAAACTGAACACTTAACTTACTATTGGGCTTCTCTCAAGTCCCTCTGGAGCCTCATGACTTTCTCAAGACTCTTGCTAAGAACAACTCATCCATAAGGATCTGACTTTTCTATTAAACCACCACTAGTATGATGGGTAGTTGAATGAATCTGAGAAACGCACGAGTAAGAATAAAATCTCTATGACATAGCTCTATTGCACGATTAAGAGTATGAAAGAAGGGAAACTTTTCTTAAATGTCCGTAGTCCCTCGTTTATAGAAGTGGGGCCCTCACAACCATAAACAAGATCCTACTGACACGGCTTCTTAGACACCCTAGGATACTTAAACTCTGGGCTTTGATACCAAGTTTGTCAAGACCCGAGTCTACACCCTGGACGTGGCCGGCACTCATGAACCATTGTTGGTCCGCAAGTGAATCCTCATCCTAGCTGACTACAAGCGGAAGACTAACTTAAGCATGCAAAAGCTTAAAACTGAATAAAATTCACTAAACTCAACTTTTCAAAACTTCAACTCAAATGAACAACTTAGAATAAAATAATATATTGAACTCGCCATAAAATAGCCAACTTAAGTCTTTAAAACATTTAATAAAATAAATGAATAATACAGACTTCTCAACTATATTGATTATCTATGAAGCCTCTAACCGATAACGATGGAAGTCAGGACAAGACCCACGACATCCTGACTGAACTGAAAAGTAAATGAAATCCTCCAGAAATAAGAAGGCTCACCATGGTTAACTCGAACTTCCGAATTTATCAACGAAGCTCCTGTTGATGATCCTGAATACATGTGCTTGCATTATGAGAACATGCAGGCCAAATGGCTCAGTACGTGGAATGTACGAGCATGTAAGGGGATTTCTAAAGCATAACATAAGCTTGAAAGAATCAGAAAGAAACTGAAGAACTTACTGGCTCAACTCAACTCAACATAACTGAACTCATTTCAATATAAAGCAGTTCAAAACAAGTGCAATATAAAGAAAAAGTAAAACTGTTTAAAACATGATGTTAACTCATAATCATAAAAGACATACCATGCTCCCTCTCAATGTTTAATTGTGCAATGCATGAATGAAGTCTCATACCCCCATTCATACTAAACAAAACCCTTTGAGGAACCATGCAAATAATGTTGTCAGAGTTTCTCTAACCGACAACCATCACATAAGAGTTATTGTGATGATACAACGATCTTCCGCACGCTGCCAACGCATCCTATACCCGGCCAAATGTATAGGACCTGAATTACTAAGTGGATCCACTAGTGTATGTGAAAAGGATTTATCTAAAAAGTATGACCCTTTTCTACCCATGATGGCTACATGGTTTAAGGGAGCTGATTGTTGTATGAATTCTTCCCCATCGGTGCTCAATACTACTCCCAAAAATATTACATTATATTAGCTCTTTATGTTTAAAAACATACTTCTTCTGTGATTTGAGATTAGTGCTCAAAATCTTAGCTCAAAGGCTATCTTGGAAATCAAAGTTTCCCCTCTTGCTTCATTTAGAAAGTGATTACTCTTTTTTAAAAACTTGCCCGAAGGCTCTTTGTAAATCTCAGTTTCCGTTCTTATGTAAAAGTGAAAAGATTTTAAATCTCTTTGGGAATACTTAGTCCCCATATACTTTTTGAAGAAAAGAACTTCAACTTTACTCTTTACTGAACTCAAAACTTAAGTCTTAAAACAAAGTCAAAACATTTGTAAAAGGCTTCTTAAAATATGGTTCATTCCAAATTATGGACATGAACGACTCAATGCAAGGTTTTCAATAACCATAGATAGAACTCAAATACTTGGAACTCAAGAACTTCAATGATACTAATTATTTCAAGAATGTTCAACTCAGAGTTCATGCAGAATTATGAGCATGAACTACTCAACTCAATGACTCAAAGATACTTTTGATCTCAAGACTTCTCGAATTATAGGGTCCATGCGGAATTATGGACATGAATAACCCAACTCAAGGACTTCATGGGTTACATGTAAGAGTCCCATGATTAGGAATGTAATCTCAAATGGGTTAGAAACTCAATACTTAAAACATAGGACATGAAGATATTACTCCTCTCTAAGATACTCAACTTCTGGAGTTCATGCGGAATTTATGGGCATGAACGATTTGACTCGTAGGTCTACATAACATTATGGAACTCATGATACAACTCTTCTCATTTTCTTACTTAAATTATCAAAATTTACTCAAATGGATTATGGATCTCAAAGGATTCAAAATTGAATTCAAAAGCTTTCTTGAACTCTACTCTTAACTCTCTCTTGAATGTGAATTATGAATTCAAGAGTTATGGTTCATGATATGAAAGATCTCATGATGACAAAATAGACTCATGAATACATTCTCCTCACTCTCATACTCACTTACTCGAGTCTTGAAACGAGTTACTAGAAGTTGTAGAAGACTCCACAAAATGACTCAAAGGGACTTTCTTAGAATGTTCGAAAAAATTCTCAAAACTTAACTCTTAACTCTACCTTGAATTTGAATTATGAATTCAAGGTTATGATCATGTTAGGAATGAATTTAGGTGTTAAGAAGTAGCTTAGAGTAGTTAGAATAAAAAAAGAGTGAAGGTACCCTTCGAAACAACTCAAATGGAGCAACCGATTGCAAACTGGATGGGGCAGGCGACCCTGGAGCTATGGGTGGCGCGGAGCGCCAGCCACTAACATTCAAAACCTACTTTGGGGTGCTCTGGTTGGCGCAACACGCCAGGCCCCAACCCAGAAAACCAGACGAATTTCTTTACTCGTTTTCTCACCCTAACTCGCCTAAAATTGAACGATTTCTGCCCCAATGACTTAGAATTGATTACTTAACATAAGTACAATCTAATATACTCAATACATCCCTTAAAACAATCACTTTTATCTCAAGAAATCATCCAAAACCCAACACCACAAGATTTAGAACGAACTTCAAGAACACCTATCAAGAACTCATCAAGAACTCAAATACATTCAACTTCAAGAATGAAAATTGTGCTTAAAAGAACATGTTTGACGTGTGGGTGAACAAACCCAACACTATGGAAGCTTACATACCTCTTAGGGATCAAAACAATGCCGATAATCCGCAAATACGCGCAAGAATCTTGACGAATAACGCTTGATCGTCTCCTCTTTTCTCTTCCTTTCTCTCCTAAACTCTCAACTAAAACCCTAGGCTTATATTAGGATTACAAAAATGATCCTAATAGGATTAGACCCCTAAAATATTACTAAAAATGAATTAAATCTGATTGGGTAAGGAAACGACCAAAATACCCCTTACTATATTCGGCTAACTTTCATTAACTGGACTGCCTAACTTCAAAAGGCCAAATCTCACTCATTCGACCTTGAAACTTAGTAAACTCAGTGGCGTTGGAAAGATAATTCAAAGATCTTTCCTACGGTATCTGGTAGCACACCTAAATCATTTTGAGCTAGGATTTATGGTCGTTTGAAGTTAACCCAAAACTCATACTTAGCTTAACTTGGAAAATTTTAGATTTTTGCTATTTCCAATTTAATCCTTTTTCAAACTCAAGGTGCTACATCTAGTCAGCTGACCTTAATATTTATGAAATTTTAAATTCCTTAGTAAAATCCTACTCACAACGAAGGACGGTTCAAGTCTTAGCTCAAAAAATTTCTTGGGTATTACAATCGGGGAATAAATTTCCCCTTCTTACCAAATCTCATAACACCCTTCATGGGTGAAACTTTCAAGTAGACCCAATAATCTACTTCAAACTCTAACTTCCTTCTCCTAACATCAATGTAGGATTTCTGACAACTCTGCGTTGTTTTCAACCTTTCTTCATACTATTCCAGCAATACACTTCTCTCAAGTCACGATACATCTTTGTGGAACCCGGATGAATTGAATATCTAGAGATGTGAGCTTCCTCCATGATCCTCTCTTGGAGTTCATCCACCCTAGGTACACACAACCTACGTTGATACCTCAATACGTCATCTCCCCCTTGTTCAAAACCCATCACTTTTTCCTGATGAACATTTGTCTTCAATTCAAGAAAAATGGGATTTTCGTGTTGCTTTTATTTTACTTCTGACACTAATGATGATTCAGCCCCATTCATCACCACTACTCCTACCTCTATGGAATCCATTAGGCGAACTCTCAATCGTGCAAGCCTATGTATATATTTTACTAGTTCTTTCTTCTCTTCCTCAACACGGGCAATACTACCCATAGATAATCTACTCAAGGTTTCAACAACAACATTAGCCTTACATGGGTGATAAAAAATATTCATATCATAATGCTTGAATAACTCTAACCACCTCCTATGTCTGATATTAAGCTCTTTCAAACAAAACACATACTGAAGACTCTTGTGATCGGTGAACACATCCACATGAACACTATAAAGATAATGCCGCCATCTTTTCAAAGAAAATACTACGGCAGTCAACTCTAGATCATGGGTTGGGTAATTCCTCTCATGAACTTTCAACTGTCTGGAGGCATAAGCTATAACTTTGCCATTCTGCATTAACACACAACCCAAACCAACTCTGGACGCATCACAATATACAACAAAGCCTTGTGTACCCTCTAGTAAGGTCAATACTAGAGCACTAGTCAACCTCTTTCTCAATTCCTGAAAGTTTTTTCTTACATGCTTCAGTCCATTGGAACTTCATTGTTTTCTGATTTAACTTGGTCAAAGGGGATGAAATAGATGAGAACCCCTCTATGAACATCTATAATAGCCAGCCAACCTCAAGAAACTCCTAATATCAGTTGGAGATGTGGGGCTATGCCAATTCTACAGTGCCTCTACTTTTTGAGTGTCAACTTTAATTCCCTCACCGGAAACAATGTGGCCTAAGAATGCATAGACTCAAGCCAAACTCACACTTAGAGAACTTGGCATACAACTCTCTATCATTTAGAGTCTGGAGAACTATTTTGAGATGACTAACATGATCTTCCTCATTCCTTGAATAGATTAGAATGTCATAAATGAACACGATAACAAACATATCTAAATAAGTTTTCAATCCTCTATTCATAAGGTCCATGAATGTTGCAGGCACATTAGTTAAACCGAACGACATGACTATAAACTCGTAATGACCATAACAGGTTCTGAAAGTTGTCTTTTGAATGTCACATTCCCCTACTATTAATTGATGGTAGCCAGATCTGAGGTCTATCTTAGAGAAATAAGTGGGACCCTGAAGTAGATCGAAGAGATCATCAAATCTTAGAAGAGGATACTTATTCTTAATGGTAACCTTGTTCAACTAATGGTAATCTATACACATCCTAAGGGAACCATCATTCTTCCTCACAAACAACACCGGAGAACCCCAAGGTTAGATACTTGGTCGAATAAAACATTTCTCTAGGAAATCTTTCAACTGCTTTTTAAGCTCATTTAATTGTGTTGGTGTCATTAAATATGGCGGAATAGATATAGGACGAGTATCAGGAAAAACATCTATACCGAAGTCTATTTCCCTCTCAGGAGGGACTCCGGGAATATCATCTGAAAAGACTTTTGGAAACTCTTTTACTACTGGACTTGACTGAATATGAGGTATCTCAACACTAGAGTCATTAACTCGGACTAAGTGATAGACACACCCTTTGGAAACTAACTTTCTTACCTTAAGGTATGAAATAAAATGACCCTTAGGCACTACTAAACTACTTTTCCACTCTATAACTGGCTCATTAGGAAACTGGAACTTGACAACTCAAGTTCTACAATTAGCTGAGACATAACAAGCATGGATCCAGTCCATTCCAAGAATGATATCAAAATCTACCATGTCTAACTCAACTAAATCAGCCACGGTGCTCTTGTGATTGACAAAAATAGTACAATCATGATAGACTCTCTCTAGTAGAATAGACTCCCCAACAGCTGTAGAAACATTGAAGGGCTCACTGCATTTTTCAGGAAGAATATCAAAGTTCATCGCAATATACGGAGTTACAAAGGATAAACTCACTTCTGGGTGTAGCAAAGCATGAACATCAGAGTTAAAGACTTGGATCATACCAGTGACAACATTCGGAGAATCCTCTTGCTCTTGCCGACTAGTGATAGCATAAAGATGGTTTCATCCTTTGCCTGACCCTGAAGTAGCTCTTCTAGCTGTAGCTCTATCTGGTGGAGCAACTGAAGAAGACTGGGCTATGTTCCCTCCATTACTATTACCCTGCTTGTTCTTTGGACACTCTCTCATAAAATGACCATTCTGGCCACACTCGAAGCAACCAGTGGAGCCATCAGGACACATCCCTCAGTGGTTCCTACAACACTTAGCACATGCAAGAGGCTTACTACCCCCTTGTGCCATACTACCCTGAGAATAGGCAGGTTTAGCTCTGAAATTCTGACTATTATACTCAACTTTGTTCTTTGGTGCAGGTGAACTAAAAGAAGATGGAGCAGGTCCCTTCTGTTTATGTTGTAAATATGACCAGTTGGCATTACTTCTTTGTTGCCCGTACTCCTTCCCTGATGTCTTAGCCCTCTTATTCTTATACTCTTCTATATCCCTCAGTTTGTCCTCCTCAACTTGTTGCACATGGATCATTAGCCTTGCTATGTCCATATCCCCTATTAGCTTACCTGACTTGTCTTCCTTGCTTGACAGGCGAAATAACCCAACAACGAATAAACTCATCTTGCCCCTCAGGTCAGCAACCATCTCCGGAGCATAGCGAGAAAGTTGTGTGAACTTCAGACTGTACTCATGAACACTCAAAGAATCCTGCTTAACATTGAGGAACTCTTATACCTTAGCCTCTCTTAGTTCTCAGGGAAAGAAATGCCCCAAGAAGGCCTCCTCAAACAAAGCTTAGCTCACAATCGGTTATGCACAGGCACGAGTTAGAAAGAAACTATTTATAGATGAACTCTATCGCACAAATTGAGTATGAAAGAAGTTCGATAGTTCCTAAATGTTGCAGCCTCCTAATTATAGATGTGGTGCGCTTCACACTGATAACTAGGACTCTATAGACATGGCTTCATAGACTCCCTAGGACTCTTGAACTCTGTGCTCTGATACCAAGTTTGTCAAGCCCCGAGCCTACACCATGGGAGGAACTGGTACTCGAGAACCATTGTTGGACCCAAGTGAACCTTTGGCCTAGCTGGCTTACTTACTCATCAAAAAAGAATTTTACTCAACAAAGATAAGTCTATGTAATAAACTAGAATGTTATAAAGGAACATTCAACTGGCCAGTAAGGCAAACTCATGTCTTAACATAATAGAATGAAAATAAAAAGACTAAAGAACTAACATCTGACTGTTTATCTATGAAGCCTCTAAAACTATTATGGATGTCAGGATAAGACCCACGACATCCTAATGAAAAATACTGAATGCAATAAAAGGGATCCTCCAGAAGCATGGAGGCTCACCAAAAACTCTGGAACTCAACTAGAATCAACGATGCACTGGATGTTGATCGTGGTTACCTATATCTGCCTAATTTAAAGATGCAGGCCAAATGACATTAGTACATTGAATGTACGAGCATGCGAGGGGAATACTAAACAAGAGATAAGCTTGAAAGGAATTGAAATAACAAACATGGTCTCAACTCAACTCAACTCATTTTAATATAAAGCAGTAATGTAAATGCAATATAAAGAAAAGCTTTTAAAACATGAATAGCAACTATGTATATTGAAAAATACAGTAGTGACTCTGTTTGTATGAAAATATACAATATGAACTGTGTTTGTATGTGAAAATACAAATAATCTTTGTATATATGAATATAAAATACTTCTGTGGGAGTTTCTCTAACCGATAACCATCACTTAAGAGCTATTGTGATGATACGACGTTTTGCCTCACGCTGCCAGGGCTGTCCTATACCTTGCCGAGGGTATAGAACTTGACTACTTAGTGGATCCACTAGTCTATACTAAAAGCATTAAGGAATCATCTAAAAGTAAGACCCTTTTCTACCCACGGTAGCTACATGGTTTATGGGGGCTGGGTATTGTCTGAACTCACCCCCATATCGGTGCTCAATACTACTTCCAAAATATAATACTAGCTCTTATGTTCAAAACATAACTTCTTTATGCGGTTTGAGATAATTGCTCAAATCATTGCTCAAAGGCTCCTCTTTGAAATCAAAGTTCCCTCTCTTTCTTAATTGTGAAAGAATTTACTCTTTAAATGAAAACTAGCTCAAAGGCTCTTTTGGAAATCAAGGTTTCCTTTCTTCTTTAAATGTGGAACATTTTACTCATTGGGAATACATAGTCCCAATATACTATTTTGAAGAAATGAACTTCAAACTTTACTATTTTTGCTCAACCAAAATCTCAAGTCTTAAAACAAAGTTAAAACATTTGTAAAAAACTTTTGAAAGACTCTATGAACTTCTCTTGACTTGACTCTTAACTTTCCTTGAATTGAATTATGGATAAAAGGATTGTAATTTTTGATAGGAAAGATCTCATGATGTTTAGAAGTATTTTTAGATAGTTAAACATGAGAAAAGATCAACAAATCATTGTCTGGAAGCAAGTCTGCGACGCGGAGATGTATTTAAATATTTGGTCACAAAATAAAATTTGAGGCAGAATAGTCCGTGACCGCTCCGTGACGCGGAGAAGAATTCCCCAGTCCTAAGGAACACGTCCGCGATGTGGACCTGGTACCCAAATTCACCTGACTTTTTCCTTCATTATTTTCTAACCCCAATTCACCAAAATTTGATTCTTTTTCTCAATTCCTCTTCAAATTGAGATACCCAGCATATGTACACAAGAATCTTATCAAACACAACTCTAAAATTAACCTTAAACTCTCAAGAACCCCTCAATCTCATCTCCAATTCAAGAACGAAAGCAATTCAAGAGCACAACTCAAGAACATCAAAGTCTCAGTCTTTTAGAACGAAAATCATACTAAAATAAACATGTTTGGCGGGTGGGTGAACGAACCCAGTGCTATGAGAAGTCACATACCTCGTAGGATTGAATCCTTAACGAAATCCCCAACCAAAATTGCAAGAACTTGACGAATCTTGAACTTTTCTTTTCCTTTCTCCTGTTAAGTTCTATCTCCAAAAACCCTAGAGTGTTTTGGTAAATGCGTCAAATGATCTTATTCTCATTAGAAACCAATTAAACTTCCAAAGACGAAATAAATTAATTGGGCATGCAAAAGACCAATATACCCCTTAAAATCCGGTTTAGACTTTCCTTATGTAGACAACCCAACTTCAAATAGGCACATCTCCCTCATACGAACTCTAAACTGAGCAAACTCGGCGGTGTTGGAAAGATAATACAAAAGTTTTTATTACGATATCTTTTAGTACACCTAAATAATCCTGATCTAGTAGTTATTGTTGCTTTAATTTGACTCAAAAGTCATACTTAACTTAACTTTGTCAAATTTACAGATTTTTCATTCTTTCCAAAAATGACTCTTTCTTATTCTTGCTCTTTCTAGTTGCACAGTTTTATAACAAATTGGGGCAGTTGATATGAAACCTAAGCAATAGTAATGATCATTCTAAGACAATAAGGAAAAACCTTTAAGATGTTAACAATATTATGGTAATTTTATATATATATTTGATATGGCATAATATAATAAAAAAGAGATTGATGGAAGTTCATAAGAAATGAGCCAAAGGTCATCCATCTTAATTTCGTTAATTTTTTTCCT
The DNA here is from genome assembly GCA_029582545.1 of Solanum lignicaule. NCBI lineage: Eukaryota > Viridiplantae > Streptophyta > Magnoliopsida > Solanales > Solanaceae > Solanum > Solanum lignicaule. Next base: position 13,542 of record JAJOOF010011477.1, read on the forward strand.
GTATGGATGTGATGTTCCACTTCACTTGGCAGTTTTGTTGTTCGAGGATTTTTTGTCTTTTCTTTAATGTCTGATGTTGTTCTTTATAAATTCCTGGAAGTCAGAAAATTTCATTACTTCTGACCAACTATTTCCACGGAGATTTTCTTAGACTTCTTTATTATACTTAAAATCTTTCTATGACTCATAATGTTTGTGCAATAAAAAAGAATATTAAAAATATATAGCACATAAGATTTGGAGAAATGTGTTGCCATAGCATAAAATGTTCTTGATAATGTAGTGTATGTATCGAAAATACAAATAATACCGAATAATCATATGTAAGCTTTATAGAATAGTTCAATCTCGTGCGGAGCACGTGTAATATACCTAGTTATGGGTATATATGAACCACTTTCATAACGAGGGATATATTAGCTCTAAATGACAAAGTTGAGGGGTATATAAGACCTCTTGTGTTGTAATATATCATATAAGTCTAATTCTTACTAGCCATAAATAATAATTGATTAGTAAATGTTTTACCTAAAAAGGTCATTTAATGTCTAACTAACCAAATAATCTAGAGTAAATATATAGATAAAGTTATGGAAAGAAACGTGACTTTTATGGCATGAAAATTTAAAGTGAGATTTAATACAATTGATATTTTAGTTATTTTAGTCCAGTGAATACTCTATAAATCTAGCAAGAGAAAGATCCATCTCCTCATTCTCAATAACATTTCTTCTTTCTTTTTTCTTTGTCAACTCCAACGTTTTCACAAAAAAACATCATGTTCGAAATTCTACCTTCAGAACAAAATCCAGAATCTGAAGTTTGGTCACCTATTTCCTCTCTCACTGCAAGTCATAGTGATTCATGTAAATATTGAAATTTCTTTTTGCTATTTTTGTGAGTTTTCTTCAACTTTGTTATAAATTACATCAAGGATGATTGAAAATTGATATCCTCTTTTGTCCCTTTCTACAGGTTTTTTCATATACTTTATGGAAAAATTCCTTTTGGGCTATGCTATATTTGATCGCACACAACAACAAATGTGTGATAACTAATAGGGAAACAATGGTGAAGTTTCTTAAAAGAACAAAACATATGACTCTCTTGCTTGCGACAGTTAGTATATTATTCTAATTGTTTTCCCTTAGGTACAAAAAATGTGTATAGCATTAAACTCTTTCTAGAATATTAGTATAGAGACAATTAGTTCACTTCGTGTATCGCAAGTTGACTAATTTGATATTTCTTACTCTCTTCTATTTGGGCATAATTAGAGATCAAGTTTTCTTGAAACTAATAGATGACCAAATTATACTATAACAAAATTCATTTTTATCGGCAATTAATATGCACATTAACGAAAAGTTCTAGAGCCTTTACCGACATTAATTAATTGTCATTAGAAACTATGTCACTATAAGCCTTTTAGAGATTTATAGAGTGTACAAATTGCCTCTAAAAGTACATATGTAGTGGTAATTAAGCTATTTATTGTCGTGAAAGATCATTTTTGGTGTACTGACAACTCTTTCTTTTGGCTTCTTTCAACTAAATTTGTGAATTATAAACTTTGATACAGCTCGATAGACTATCTTTTTGAAAAATCTATTAAGCAACATGACTTTTTCTTCTTTACTTTTAGGAAAGTAATGTCGTTTTTATTATTATTTGTGGATATTTGTAGTTCAAGTGCTCACAAAATTATGTTGTGAGATTTTAATATGTTATGTATCAAAATTTTGTTTAGAGTATCCAATGGTAAACAACTTTATTCAGATGTCACATATTGCTTGGTTTATCATTACATTAATCTGTTATAGCTGCATATTATAACCACAACAATAACTATGGTTCAATTCCAAATAAATTGGGGTCGGTGATACGAACACTAAGCAATAGTAAAGATCGTTCTCAGACAATGAGGAAAAATCTTTATGATGTTAACAATATTAGGTTAATTTTCTATATATATTTGTTATGTCATACTATAATAAAAAAGAGATTGATGAAAGTTAATAAGAAAGGAGCCAAAGGTCCTCCATTTTAATTTCATTAATTTTTTTCTTGTATGGATGTGATGTTCCACTTTACTTGACAGTGTTGTTGTTTGAGGATTTTTTGTCTGTTCTTTAATGTCTGATGTTGTTCTTTATAACTGATAACGTTCAAATATACTTCTTGAAAAGAAATATAAACGATCGTATGCAATATATTTACCCAACTATGAGTCGGGGTCGATCCCACAGAGAATATGGAAGAATATTGTCAATAGCAAATATTTAA
>JAJOOF010011478.1:0-14019 GCA_029582545.1 Solanum lignicaule
ATATATTTATAGAGTTCGAAAAGTTTGATAAAATTTCTACGATGAAGTTCAACCTTGTCTCATAAAAAAAAGTAGTGACGTGGCGTACCTCCATCAACTAATTAAAAGTGTTAAACTAATCCCACTATAAATAGAATAAACATTTTTTAAACTTTAAATGGTTTAGAGTTTAAATTAGGGCAGAAAGAGAGCAACGCAATTTTCTATAACAAGTGGCTTGACTAATCCACGATTTCCGCTAATTAATATAATGTTCACTTTACTTTAATTAGAACTATTTAATAGGGCCAAATTCTTTCACATTAGATTTCTCCAACATGAACATAAACGAAATTTTGAATAATTTTTATTTTTGAATCTGAGGTATATAAAAATGACTTTTTGATTCTTTTCTGTCTCTCTATATATATATATATAGTGGTTACGACAAAGATCAAATAAATTGATATCACTTGTATAAAGAATTTTCTTCAATGTGTTATTTTTTTTTAAATTTGTGTATAAACTCCAAGAAATTATATGTGATCTTTTGACAATGTCTTTCTAACATCTCCATATATTTTGTCTACTTACTTTTCAACGTAATTAAAACTCTCAATCTATCGATTAATAATAGAGGTACTCAACCACCACGCTATACTTGCGCCTTCTGTGGAATACAAATTAATTACTTATTTATGGTCTTATTTATAATATTACATAAAAACTTTAGGACCTCAACATTTTCACGTGATATTGTTGGTCTTATATATAATATATAGTTTTGACATATTCTTCTATAGAGACAATTTGGAGAGCTACACACAATCTTTTCTAAAACAATTGGCTACTGACTGAGCCACGATATTAATTATGACTGTATTATTTATTGGCTGCTTCAAGTTTTCCACTTGTTGGAGTTTAGTATATATGATAAACGTGGACCAATAAAAACAAAGAAACATTATGAGTCGTGTAACATGGCCAACAAACCTAATTCTACTTTTTCGTTGCATCATGCATGAACCATATATAGTCAACCGCCAAAAGTTGTTAGGGCGACCCGTCGTCTCAATTTAAGTGTTGAATATAATATTTTTAATAAAAAGTGTTTTTAATAGACTTTACATGTTACGTATTTGAAATATCCTATTTGAATACACATTTCAAACACCATGTATTTGGAGTTGTTATTAAGTACGAGAATTAGAGACTTTACGTATTTTATATATATGATCATTTTAATAGTGATTGCAAATTGAATATATACACTTTGTAGATTTTAATGTGAATATTGAACGCTCGATAAAAAATTGGAAATTTAAGAGGGCAAAAAGACAAACAACTATTTATGGCCTTTACTTTTATGATGATGACTTGGAGATGTGTCTTCAAAATCTACCATAAAGTACAATTTGCTCATCAATGGTGTAGACTGTAGTGCATGCACACTTTCACATGACCTAAAAATCTGGAGTTCAGAGAACTTTATGAGATATTTCCTCCGTTCCTAATTACTTGTCCAATTTTTCTTTATAGTTGTTCCTAATTATTTGTTCATTTTGACAAATCAAGAAAGGACAATTTTATTTTTATTTATTATACCCTCAATTAAATGATTAATTACTTTGAAAAATGTAGAACTTTTCATCTACTTTATAATTAATAGGGGTAAAATGATAAACTCATTATGTCATTAATTGTTTTCTTAATAGGTGTGTCAATTCAAAAGTGAACAAGCAATTAGGGACAGAGGGAGTATTTTTGCTACAATAATAATTAGTATACTATTATAATACAATAAGATATTTCTTTTGGGGAAAAAAATGATAATTTGGCTTTCCAAAACGTAATCATAGATTGGTTAAGGTACGAGCAAGCTAACCTGACACCACCGTCATGTATAGTATGTATTCACATAATCAAATCTTATTTCTATAGTATTATGATATATATATATATATATACTCTTCAGTATGATTCCAATTATTAGTTCAAATCATAAATTTAATTTAGTATTTAAACCTAATTTTTCTGGAGTTGTAATTCATCCGATATAAACACCATCCTTGTTTCAAGCCAAAAACTCTGGTTTCAAGCTCATCTAACGTATTCAATAAATATATCAATTCATCTCCGCGAACAAGAAACATGGAGCATACAACTCAATAGCTGAGCTTGTCACGGGCTAAAGGGCAATATACTGGTGTGTGTGTGTGTGTAAAAAGCTCATGGAGTCGATATATCCAAAAGTTGTCAAGATCCCTCCACCTTTAATCACAGGTTTCGGGTACACATTCTAAATATAAAAACAATCATAGTAAGGAGAGCTTCTCCTTTTAATAGGCTTACATGAGGTAAACTATGTATTTTGCCTTGAAACTTTCCAAAAGATCTCTCTACCTCAGACAAAAAGATACAACATGTATCTATATCTTTGTATTTTTGGCTATACTAGTATATACAAGTATAGTTTGTTCGCGTTTTTCCTTTCCCTACCTTTTGCTGACTTGAGTATCGGTGACAGACTTCTTTATACAGTCCACGATACCTATACAATCAGCCTGAGGAACGGGACACCCTGTATCATCTTCAGACTCAACATATGGATTTGTGTGGGGAGAACGAAGGCTCCCATGAGTTTGACAGGCTTTCATTGTCTTACAATGCTCTGCTTCGTCATCTCTAATGTTCATGAATACATCGTATAGATTATCTAAACAGGAAACGTAGACTTCAATCAGGATTATAGTCTCTCACTTGTCTAAAATCGGTGTACTAAGGTATATCATTGAGGTGCGTTTTTACCTATTTTTGGTCTTCGAGTATTAGGCTCTCGTGAAGTTTGAAACTCATCTGATGCAATCACAAAACGGTTTAGATTACTGAACCAGATGGATATCGGGTCACGAGAATATTAAGTAAGACTGTAACACTCACCAAACAAATACAAGTCACCTCCCGTGTAGTAGTCCACTGCAATCTTTGGAGCGGGCAAGTTCTTCAATTCCTCTGCAGAAGCATTAGGACTACATATTAGTTAAGAATATATACTCCCTCCCCTTCAATTTGTTTGTACCAAAATGCCCTTCAATCTCGTGGTCTTAAACATGCCTAGTTGAAAGTTGGAATTAAAGAGATGCCAAAAAGGAAAGAGACATTCTTTTTGAAACAGACTAAAAAAGAAAGTTAGACAAATAAATTGAAGCTAAGTTGCGCGGACTCTTCACTTTCGATACCGCACCTGTGTCGGATTCTCCAAGAATACACTATTTTGGCGAATCCAACACGCACCCTTTGACATTTTTGAAGAGTCCGAGCAACATAGAATTGAAGTATAGCATATTCTTTCATCTTTTTTTCCTTGAAAGATCCCTGTTCCTTTCTAAAATATTGTGCTATCCTCGAGAAACGGCCAAACAAATTAAAGGAAACTATCACTACTAATTCCATCAATGCAACTTTGCTGTTCAAACTATTCAACTTCGTTTAAAAAGTTACCTCCTTGATCCTTAATGAATTTATCGTAAGTCTCGTATGCATGGCTCTCCACACATTCAGAAAAATGATCTGCAAGAATTGAAGGATCTCAATTCAAGGTATCAATATTAGACTAGATAATGGCCATACATGAAATTCTGCCTTATCAAACATAAAATCACTTCACGACCAGTCACCAATTTCATTTTCAGAGACTCCATAAACCGTGAAAGCTATGAAACCCACAGAGACTCGTTGAAAGAACACACGTACATTGCAGAAAAATGATTAAATCAGATCTTAATATTCCAACTTACATGCCATTCTCGGGCTCAAAGCATACATCAAGACTGTCATGAAATAATAGAATATAGCTATATGTTGTGCAAGAAATCGATCAAACCACCAAGCATTTCCCCCTAATTCCTGCAGTTGAACCACAATTACCATTAATACCAAGACAAAGAAATATTGGTATTATATCGCAATTAAAATTCTAGAAATTAAGGCTTTGTGATGCCTGACATATATGTTCATTACATTGATGCGCAAATTTGTAGAAGCCCATCCCGGAAAAAAGTTTATTCTTTCAAGAAATAAGTAAATGAGCTATAATACACTCCTCCAGCAAAAAGTTCAAACTTGCACATGGAGAAAACGAAACATCAAGCTCTCCATACAACTCACTCACTAAACCGGAAACACGGATGCTCATCAGTTTAATTAAAAGGCAGAGAGGAAAATAAAACTTGGATGCACTGAAAGGAAATCAAGAAGTTAGAAGAAAGAGCATTACTTCCATAATGAGCAAATGGTGCATCTCATTCCAGCTTTCAGCAAAATGCACCTTCATATAATCTGCTCTTCTCCACCAGCCAAAGCTTTCATACATGTGAAGAACCGATATAAATGCTGTTATGAACACATGACCACACATGTCTTTATTAGAGGTTGGATTTACAATAATATCTTTCATAAGTACAATAAATCAAGAAAGGGCTATTAGGTCTCTTTAATCGCTCAAAGATATTTATGGCCTTCAACGGGGAAAAGAAGCATTTCAGTAATCTGCTTTAGAAAAGTACAATCATATCTCTTGCACGATGCCAAGTTAGAGTGTATGTTCAGAGGTAAAGAAACAAGTAGAATAAATGTATACCTAAATTCGGAGAGATGTTGAGAAGTGATCTCTTTATGAGAGAATGGTGATTGTATTATATCGTGTTCCTCAATTTTATGTACTATTATTATTCTCTTTACTATGGTTATCTTTACTACTTTGTTGTCAATATTTTTCTCTTTCTTCTGTATTTTCATCAGAGCTCTTTGCTCTTGTATCCTTCGAACCTGTTTTGAAAACGCTTTTCTTGAGCCGAGGGTCTTTTCAGAAACAACTGGTCTACCTCTCCAAGGTAGGGGTAAGGTCTACATACACCTCAACCTCCCCGAACCCCACTTATGGGATCACACTAGCTATTTATTGTTGCTGATTGTATTATAAAGGTAGCACTACGGAAGTGCTGTAGTAATTACATGTGAGAAAAAAAACAAAACAAAAATCCCTTTCCAATCTTACAGGAAGATGTTTGAAAAGTGATCTAGGTGCTACAAAACAATCAGCAGCTTGAAAGAATAGTACTTACCAAAATAAGGAACTCTTGCAATTGTTTCCAGAACAAAAAACCTTGCATAGTTTCGGTCGTGATACAAAGTGTCAAGAATCTTTATCACTGAATCCTGAAATTATCAGCATAATTTTGAGATCAGACAAATTCCAAACCAAATGGAAATGTTGAAAAGCTACTCAGCAATAAACCTTGTGCAATAAAGATGTTCCTAATAGAAAATACTGTCAAACACCTTTTCATCAACGTATCACATGATACTATAAAATCAATTTCAGGAAATAACTTATTCACTTGGCACAGAGCAATTCCATAAATTTACAATACAAAACATGTCAGAAGAAGATGAAGTTGCACACTCTATTACCGAATTCCGACGCATTGTTCAAGTTGCAACTAAAGTAATCCAAACAGTAACTTTAACATCAACCATGATCATTTCTAGTTGTATCTTCTTCTTTTAGGGGAAGGGAGAAAGGGATAGGCCCTTTTGTAGCGAATGGTAGAGAATTAACTTGCACCATGCTGCAGGAATTCATATAGCCAAGACTAACTAATTTTAAGGTTGAGCCATAGTGGATTGATATTAATTCACACGCAAATCCGACAAAGATGCCAGTTTTGAGTTGAAAAAAAATATAAAAGACACTATTTAGATTCAGAAAATGCAATACCTACCGTGAGTAAGATATTTACAGACTGCTCAAGCTTTATAACCCATTTTTCTAGACCATTAGAGGATGAATCATCTGGTGGCTCCCCATTACTTCCCCCTCCCACATTACCAGGAAAACTCTTAGGTGCAAAAGATTTCTCCACAACCACTTCTTCTTCATTCTCTTGTAACAACGTTGCTCGAACCCTACATGATTTTCTGCATACAATTGTACAACGGAAAGAAGGAAAAAAATTTAACCAAATCCATCATTCATATATGTGAAGTTCAAGGAAATGTCAATCAACCTGCAAATTACTACAAAAAAGCAATCAAACAATTAACTTGACTTGATTCCAAACTAGTTCAAGTCGACTAGAAGATCCTCTATATTCATTCGGCTCTATTTGAGCTCATTACATTCTAATACTATATAAACTATCTTCTTAAGCAACAAATGCACAAGAACTTCATTTCAATGCTAATCATTTGCAAGATTCCAATACTAACTACATGTCCTTTTTAACTCATAAATGCATAGCAAATTTTTTTAAGAAATATCCATCAGTGTTAAAAATGGAGCCTTGACGTAACTGGTAAAGTTGCTGCCAGGTAACCTAGAGGTCACGAGTTCGAGTTGTGCTTACAATAGACAAGCCCTCCCCACACACGCACCGTGGAAGCTTAGTGCACCGGGCTGCCTTTTTTTATCATTGAATGTTAACCATATGCAATTGACACAAACTAACTAAACCAAAGAAATACTTAATCAATTCTCTTAGCCACAATTGTCAATTTGCTGGTTCACACAGAAGTTCTAACTCCAACAAAAATATACTAAACTACAACCCAAAAAACAGCAAATATTTGAAAAAAGATCATATTTTTGAGCTGATTTACCATAAAAACAAGACCTGTATGCAATAATTTACCTCGAAACCGAACACCGTGAAGACCCATCAGATTTCCGAATTGAAAAAAGAGAATTAAACCGAAATGGGTTCTGGGAATTGCATAAAACTGATGATTTCTCAAAACTGCTAACTCTCAAACAAGAATATGAAGAAACTGAGGTTCCAAAACTCATAGCAGAAGTCGAAATCGCCATTCTTGATCCTTCTTCCTTCCCACAAAAATCAAATTAATACTTTTTTAAGGTCAAAGGAATGTAAGGAAAAGAAAATTCAGAAGTGGGAAAGTTGTTAGTTTTCTGAGAAACCAAACATCTTTGCCCACTGGACAGAGTGCGATGGAATTGGAAAAGTTAGGGATAGTTTTGAAAAGTATCAAAATGTTTTGTCGTTATTTGGAAAATTAGATATTTTTGAAGGACTGTAATTGTCATTTTCGGTAAGTTTTGGTTCGGTTTATTCTTTTGGGTCGGTTGTCGAACCTCACTTTTGGACCTGTTTTAGAGCACCGCTACTGTCCAATGGGCTTATTAGGAATTTCACGGTGTAGCTTGTTTTGATATCGTCATTTAATTTACGTCCATCGTTTAATCATTTTTCGACATGTATCTATTTTGAATAAATGGTGTTTGAAGTTAGAGTTGAAGAAATCAAACTTCAAACGAAATGACTAAATTTACATCTGAGTGACATGTGTAAAAGTCGTGCAAAAATTGGGCGGACTTCAATCATTTTTTTTGCATATATATTGAAGTTCAAGTGAAAATTATTGAATTAAGATCAAAATGATGGAATTTCAACAAGGAAAAAAAAAACTAAAGTTTAATTATATGTGTCTGAGTTGTAGTCGTATAAAAACTTCACAGGTAGATTGTGAAATTATAGAATTTGTCAAGTTAAATGACAACATCAAAATCGGATATTGTCATGCACTTCACCACAATATAGAGATCAATTGGGCTTGTCAAAATAGGATCGAGGCTTAATGGGCTCATCAAAATGAGGTCTATTGACTTGTCAAGATAAAACATTGGGCCTATTGGGTTTTTCAAAATAAATAAAAATGAGGTTAAGTGGGCTTGTCAAAATAAGAGTCGTTACTAGTTATAGGGGCGGAGATAGCAAGGGCCAAAGAGGGTCATATGGACCCTGTTCGGTAGAAAATTACACTATTAATATATGATTTTTTTACGTAGATATTGATGTGTTTAATTTTTATATTTTAAATCTTCTTAGTGAAAATTTTGATTGATTTTGTCACTACTTGATTACATGTCGAGCATATGTTAGGAGTATATGAAGTAAGTATTTGATACATTTTTAACACAGTGAACCTGTTCAACTATATACACGTCAATATAACTAAAATTCATGTCTAATAGACAATGTATTACACTATTTTTACTATTTTGCAATTGTTGAAATATCTCGAATTCCTACTTCATAAGCAAAACTAATTTATCAATAATGACAAAATGAAATAATAGAAAAAAGAGTAAACGATTAAAATCGTCACAAATCAACTAGAACTTATGTCAATGAACAATAAATGTCATTTTTTCAAGAAAAACAAATATTATTATTTAAGTCACCGATCAATTTATTTGTTTATAAAATATTTTCCCCCGTGCCTTGGCAGTTGGACTTTTCGAAAAATACAAAGTGAGATGTATTTGCCATAAAACTTGGTCTTGTAGACTATTTCTAAAATTTATTTTTTCTTGTTAGTGATTTTTCTTCAAAATAATCACTAAAACAATAATATATGAAACATATAAAAATACCTTTTGAGTTTTTTGTATGGTCATTTTATTCTATATTCTAATAATAAAAAGATCTCTAAAAAATAATATATAAGATTTATAAAAGCACCTTTTGAGTTATTATATGGTCATTCTATTCTATGTTTAAATTATAAGTGAGGATATGAATTAGAGTGGATTCTGTATGTTAGCGATTGGTTTAGTTGTGTCCTTTAGACAAATATGCCAACTTTCTCTCTACCCCGTCTTAGAAAATTTTTGAAAAAATCGTATCAATTATGAGAAGACGTTTTAATTTTTTTTAAAAACCATGTTCTAAAAAGTCTTTTATTACAATTCAGTTTTAACGGATCAAGATGAATATTTATCATTGTCTATTAATTTACTTTAAATCTTAAAAAAATAAAATCCAACACTATATTTTAGCCTTTTGAGTTATTAATTTATAGGGAAATAACTTTTTAATTACAAATGAAATATGCATATCTGATTTGAACTAATAATATTAAATTCTGTTGAATTCGTGTCTTCTCTTCAATCTCGTCTCTGATGTTATCTTTGTTATTATTGAATTGTTTATTGATTATAAATCATAGTCTCTCTAATAATTGTTTTTAAATTAGCTTAATTGAATCGTATTGACCAAATAAAAAAGACGTTGCTTGCATTATAAACTGAACACCAAGTCCCACGTTGTCATCATGCTTTTTATGCATACTCATGCGTCTCAAATTATCTATCGACACACTTTCTCAGAAAATATTAACCAAAAATAATTTTTGATTAATTTATTCTTATTTATATTTTTGTATATAATCTTTCTTCATTAAATATTTACTCTATTAGGATATTTGTAATCTTCAAGAACAATTACTTCTTGAACGTTTAAAATAACGAATGATTTGAGATAACTAAACAAGAAAACCTGAAGGACTAAAAGCTCCCTTCATGCATTAGGGTTTATGGAAGGAGAGGATCACAAAATTTGTTGTATACAATCTTATTCTGTATTTCTATAAAAATTATCTCCATAACTCGAAACGGTAACTTTTAATTAAATAATTTAAGATAATTTTTTTTTAAATCACAATAAAAAATTCTGTATTTCTATAAAAATTATCTCCATAACTCGAAACGGTAACTTTTAATTAAATAATTTAAGATAATTTTTTTTTAAATCACAATAAAAAAATTTGAGACGGGAGAATACAATTCATATTCAAATTGGATTGAAATTACTAATGAGTCAATAAGAAGAAAAAGAAGCCGAAGTTGTCGGCACGCTACTTGTCTAATGATAGAACATTAAAACTAATTAACTAATATTTCTTAATTAACACATATTGATAATTACTTTTACAAGGATATATGATGTTGAAAATTACATAAATATTGTTAACTTAAATTATGTGAAAAGACAATTGTGATGAATAAGATGAAACAAAGGTTACGTGTATATATTGACAAAAAAAAAGTTTGATAGGTTATTAATCCAAAACACCCTCCAAGTAGTGCTTATCTTCTTGTTTTTTTATGTCAAATTTTTAGTGCTTATCACCCGTTTTTATTTGATAAAAGTTTAAAAAGTACCTAAAATTTGATCGAACTTCATTATTTTTATTTTTATTTTAATTTAATATTTATATCAAGAAAGTTACTAAATATATACAAAATAAAGTACGTTCTGAATCTAGCTAGTTTTTACACATAATGATCGGACCGATTCACACAAATTTCCCTTTTAGGTCATTATTTTGATTTGTTTCTATTTTTAAAAATTGTAAAAATATACTCCTTAAAACATTAGATTATCATCTTCTCATAAGTTTTTTAGTTCGCTCAAAAGAGATTTTTAGATTATAATATAAAAAATTAAAAAATTGTTAGAGAAATAAAAAAGGAGAGTCACTTGTCAAAAAAATCGTATAAAAGGGACAATTGACATATTATTATTTTTTATGCTATTACTTTCTGTCCTAAAATTTAGAATCAAATTTCAATTTCAATTCCAACTCTTTATATAGAAATAACACAAGCTTTATGTGGATATGATGGAACATTATATGTCCATGACTAGAAATGACAACTCTAATTTTGTGTCCACAATTCCAATTCAAGGCTTTAAGCCCTCCACTTTGCTTGCTTTATGTGATTCCATTTATGGCCTACCTTGGTATCTTCAAAGTTCTACAACATTATTATATCATTAAAAGCTTTCAATAATTAAAATTTGGACATATTACATGAGTTGTTCTACCATCATGTCTAGAGTATGTGAATAAAAGCTCCACATAATACCTAAATAGAAAAAAAGGCAATATATATAAAGTTTAGGAATATTACTCCTAATATAATGATGTGAGATATATAGTTTTGAAAAAATCATAAGAACTTAGTATAAAATAGATAATCTTATTACATTGTGTAGAGAATATTTTTGAGTTGGCTTATCCTAACAATTGATATCATAGCATATGATTCGACAAAATGAGTATATATCAATTCAATGTGGTCCTTTTAATAATATTTTGTACTTAGTAGAAAAATAAAATTATATATTCGACTCTATTTACATTTTACACTAAACAAACTCCATAATATAAATTCAACACCTAATAATTTATGATATATTAATACATCAGCATGTAGGGTCACTTTGAAGATTATAAAAAGGAAAAAATTATAATCAATAAATTATTGCTAAACCAATATATAATGCAATTAATTAAATGAAGAAGACACAAGATGATAATATTATTGTCTCTATTTGTCAAAATCATGATGTTGCTCTACTCTTCAATTGATTGTAATGATTTGCAAGTTGCAACCTTTTCATTAAGAAAGATTGCGGCAGAATGATAAGAACGTATTTTGATATTTTTAACAAGAGATTTCATGTGTATGAGCTTTGAAAATAAAGTAAATTTTGATTAAAAAAATTAGAGTTTTATTTTATAAAGTAAATTTAACTCGAATTAGTCAAATTTCAATCCAACAGGCAACATATATATCATATACATCCGAGCTGATAACGAAATGTTGCTACTTTTCTAATAGACAAGTATTTTCTTGCAATCACAAGTTGCACTTTTTAAAGGATTATTTGTCCTTTTCTCTCTTTATTCAACATAATAAATTACACTAGGAGTACGATCAATTATTTTTTTTAAAACTCAAGCTTGATAGCTTAGATAAATATAAATAATTTATTTAAGAGTTGAAACTCAAGTGAAAGTGTGCAACCATGCACGAGTCTAGATTAGTTAAAGAGGAAATAATGATGTCAGTCAAAAGATAAGATGGTTGAAATCTCTTATTCTTAATCAAGAAATTTGATTCTAATTTTTAAATTAAAGAACGTTTCAGTGTAGAATATTTTGCCTCACTTAATGTACTCATTTGTCATTTATTTGAATTGACTCGTAATCAATAAATTCCAAATATTACATTCACGTCTAAGCTAATTTAAATTCACATCACATAGGATTCATTAAAGAAAAATGTGATATTTGTTTCATGTGAAAAGAATTGATCATGACCAAGGGAGGAAATATATAATATGTAGTTTATAAGTTCATAAATTCATTAATTAGGCTTGCACTATATAACATTAAAAATTATACAATAAGTATAAATAACAAATTTGGACCTAACAAATAAATATATTATAACAAAATTTCAAATTTGGCAAAAAGCACAATATACTATATTTCTATTCATCTGTCCTAATCATAATATAAATAACACGAAACAAAAAATGTTTGGGAGGTCAAATGTTGCACATGAACAACCACGTAATGCTTTAACTATTTATTAATAATTACTCCTTTCGTTTTAATAGTTAAACTCAAAAAATAAGTCTCTTTCTTTTTCCTAATTTTACCTTTCCTTAAATGAATTTCTTTTTTATATTCTCCATTATATTCTTAAATTTCATATCAAAGTTAAAATCAAATAAACATATTAAAATAGACAAAACTCGAAAAAAAAAGAAAAGATAGATGATGGTGGGGTTTTTTTACTTTTTGATGTTCCAAAAAAGCTTCACGAAGCAGCAATCCAAATCTCACCTTTCACTTCATCATGCTACTTGTGATTTCCCACCTTCTTTTCTCTTCATAATAAATTTTCCATTTGGCATTGTTCATTTCCACACAAGCTCTTATACCAATAAAAATTGGTACACCCCACCAAAAAGTTACTTTAATTATATAGATTTCAAGTTCGAGTTCTGAATTGAATCAATTTTGATAAAAGGAAAGCATTTTATTTAAAGTTGGGTTTAGTTTTAAAGCTATGAATTTATGCGAGAATAGCAACTTTTTATCCAAATTTTGTATGTTGTCTATCACAATTTACGTGACACTATATTTCCTTAGTTCGGCTCAAAAAATGATTTTGCGTGTTAAGCCCAACTTACATTCAAAGCTATGCTAAATTACGCTTTTTCGGCAAAAAAAAGAAGAAGAGAAGAATTATCATGAAACCACACATCTTATTAATCATCGATACAAGACTTTTCATTCTTCAAAAGATACCTTCTCTATTTGATAGTAAAAATTTAATTTGAAATGTCATTTTTATCATTAATGAGATATTTATAATCACGCTAATTTTCATATGTTATATTAACCACAAGTTTTTAAAAAAATTCTTTTATTCTTAAATTTCATGTCAAGTCAAACAAAGTGGATCTATTACATTGGTGTCTAGTTTTACGTAGATGCAGATCTACCCTTAAAACATTAGGTTGATACTATTTACAGTCATGAATTCACGAGAATTTAGCAATTTTTATCTAAACCACTTACTTTTATTAAGAAATTCACTAAATACTTGACGTAAAATAAGTTGTTATTATTATATATAACTTTGAAATCACTATAAAAATTCATAAAAATTGAATCTTGAATTTCCACGAATTCAAATTAATCAGATACCAGACACTTGTCAATAGTGTGGGAAAAAAAGAAACAAGGATCTACTAATTGTCATGATCCAAAAATTGCTAAAAGGAATCATGATTACAAAGTAAAAAAACAATCTTTTGTTTTTCTTAATCTTTCTTAAAGAATTGATTTTTTTTTTGTCAACATCAAACAGACCTACTACCAGGCTTATTTTTCCATCTGTATCAACCTTTTCCTTAATTAATTGTATATAAATAGCTTTTGATTCAAGTCACATCTTGAAGGCTTGATTATCTTACTAAATTCCCAATTGGGGTAATTAAAAAAATTGAATCTTGAAATTTTTTGTATTGATTTGGTGTTTTTGGGTTTTTCCATATTATGCCCAACAAGTGTAATTCCCAATTGGGGTAATTAAAAAAATTGAATCTTGAAGTTTTTTTGTATTGATTTGGTGATTTTTGGGTTTTTCATATTATGCCCAACAAGTGTTTGTTGTAAGTTCTAGCCGAAGAAATTTGTAAAAATGGAAGAAGGTGAAACAGGGTTATTGTTGCAGAGTAACAAAGAATTGCTTTCTTCAGGTTATTCAATACATGAATATTCTGAAGAAATCAAGAAGATTAAATCAGCTCTGACATGGGTTTTTCTTGATCAATCAAATCTATGGAGGGCTGGTCTTTCTTGGTCACTTTT
>JAJOOF010011479.1:0-11654 GCA_029582545.1 Solanum lignicaule
TATAGTGAATTTTAAAGCTTTATTGATAGTAAATTTAGTGATCGAAAGTTCAGTAATTTAAGTCATTCTAACTATTTTTCGTTTTGAATGGATTGTTGTCACTTTTTTCACATTTTAAATTAATTGTTTCTTTTATTTTTGTGTATGGTTAATAACCGAATAACCAAACCAAATCAAACCGAAACCGATAATCACCAAACCGATAAATGTATATTATATTTGGTTTGGTTTCGATAATTTTAAAACCGATTAAGTTGATTTGGTTTTGATTTTACCCAATAACCGATCCAAACCAATCCGTGAACACCCCTAACTATGGTATAAACTCCAAGCTCAGTGATAAACTTACATGTTTTTTGAAATTTATGTATATTCTAATTGTTCTATCGAGTATCTGTTATCTTTTACCGACAAAAATTGAAATGTAAGGAATGTCAAATCACACTAAAAAAATGAGAGCATGCGTGAGTGTCAGCACAATAAGCCATACGTTTCGGAATCCTAGATTTTGAAAAATGTATAAATTATGAGTATCTTTCATGTGGATCTAAAAATTAAGTCTAGTTGTAGACTCATGGCCTAGTAGATATGATTCTATTCTATTATATTATATATAGTATAATATACATCATGCTCATTATAATGCATTTTAAAACTATATAGTATAATTCATTGTGACAATTTTTTATATATATATATCTCACAATTGTACTAGCATAATATTCCTTTTAAAATAACTTCCCACCCACTATTGAAACACTAGACTCCCACGCATCATTGTTTTCTACTTTTTCTCATCATGCCATTGACTTTTAACTCATATCTAATTGGTTTCCCCTTAATTAACTAAGCAAAAAGATTAGAAGGAATTTTATCTTTGATTGACCAATATTATAAATGAGCATTGATTCTTTTTGACATCTTGAACACAAAAGCACATCTTTTTGGACAAGATAATTTGCTCGTTTTGCATAATTTAGGTCAAACATTTTGAATATTTTGAGGCTTAAAACTATGATTAAATTGATTGGCATATTCAATGGGGTAAGTTTTTTGGCTAATTTTCTTTCAACCAATCAATGGCATTAGAGGTGTCTAATTTTCCAATGTAGTTAATCATTCATTATTAAGGGTCAAGGGATCATGATATTTTTAATCAATTGACTAAAAAAGAATTCACTATAGTTTGCAAATATCGTTATGTAGTTGGTTGTACACTCAAATATATAATAAATGTATACAATAAAATTATGTATGATCATAAAAGCTTGCTGCTACAATCTTTTTTTTCATTTTTCTTTGAGTTCAGGATCTGTAAGAAACATTTTTTTTCTAAGGTAGGAACAAAGTTTGCGTATACAAAATATTTTTCAGACTTTACTTGTGAAATTACATTAAGTTTGGTGTTGATGATGAAAATTTTGTTGGAAATTTATTGTATCCTTTTTCTTTTAGTATATACTTCATTTACATGGACATTAGGTATACTTAATACTACATTGTTAGGTCATGAAATTATTTTAAAATTAAAAGAAAAAACACATATATGAATTTATATCTTTCAAGGTGCATAGTTGTCAATTTCGGAAGCTTACTTTTTCTATTTATACTTATCATTTATGCAATTGTTGAATATGATATAATAGCACCAAGCAACAAAGTAATCATGCTTTATCTAATTATTGTTATATAAGTATAATGAAGTTAGGAACTATATATAATTAATTAAAACTCAATATTCTTTTTATGAACAATTGATCATTGACCAAATATAATGATTCATCTTGCCACTCAATTATTTTCCATTTATGCCATTGACATAGTTGAGATTTGAAAAGATAAATTTGAAACATTAATTATAATAAAAGAAAGACAGCTTGTATAAGTGGTGCATCTTAATTATTTTCCAATTAATTCCCTCCGTTTTTTTTTAAAAATGGCAGGGATGCATTGTATTTACTAGCTACTTTAATATTAATGCTAATGAATAGAAGTATATATTAGTATATATTAATATATCTTCGAAAAGTCATACGCTAGTGATAAGTCATAGTACTAAATGTTTCTATAAGGTTTTCAACACATATTTTCAACACGTATTTCATGTAAATTCAAGTTGTTAGAAGGGGTATTTTTATTTATTTAATTATATTCTCAACATGCTCTCTCACACACTTCCTTGTATAAGTTTAAGCTATTAGAGAAAATATATTTTTATTAAGTTAATTATATTCTCAACATGTTCCATGACATGCAATTCTATTTCTTTTTCACAAGTCACATAAATAATTTCTTTATTAGTGATTGATGATAATATTCAAATTCAAGACTTTTATTTACTCTAACATCATATATTAAAATATACAACTATTTTACTTTTAAAAAAAATTAAACGGTTGAAGAGAATACACTTCTTATTTACTCAATTATGTTGTCCAAACATTGCACACATTACTTCAAATGTTCTATCAATAAGGACACAACTTTTATTTCGTGTTTGTAAATTGATATCCATGTCCATATAAGAACCACTTTTATGCAAAAATTGTACATAAAAATTGTAAAAAAATAATAGAGCAAAAATGTACATAAAATAGTAGTACTAAAATAATAGAGCAAAAAGTGGGGGGAAAAAATATCATTTCCCAAATAATTGACTATGTAGGACAAATTGTTTTCACCTTTATGCGTAAAACAAGAATCTTGTCACACACTAACTGGAAAAATATACGCCCTGTCTGGCGGAGCTTCTCTCTCTTTATTGTCTCTTGAGGTTTTTCGTTCAGATAAAAATATATCTAAAATATTTTGATTTTTAAAATTTTATAACTAATTCGTGTATGATTTTCTCCATGAAGTATCATAAAATGTTTATCGAAACATATTTTAATTGTCAGTTCATTACTTTTCTAGTTCAGATAGAAAACTTACACGGTTACACTTATAATTTATCTATGAAGCTTAAAAAAAATTAAAATATTTTAGATATGTTTTTTATTTTTTTAACTATCGTTTTCTCGAATAACTTATTTATAAAGTTACAAAATATACCCTGTTTTCTAAACGATCTTATATACCTTGTTCCATTCCACAAGGAAATAGAGTATTTGTTAGTACTATATATATAAAATAACTAAGAAAAGGAATAGCATCATCGAAAGTTTAATTCCTCACAAATGATCCTTGTCTATGCCTCACTTTTTTCACACTAATCTACACTAACGGATATAAAAGTAATACGGAGTAATAGATTTTGATTCAAATTCTAAAGTTAGTTCATCTGATGAGAATTACTAATTAAAACTATGGGTGTGTTTGATACGAAAGAAAATATTTTAAAAAATAAGTGGGTTTTTCATTAAGTTTTTTTTATATAAGTAAGTAAATTAAAAAAAATACTATCCAAAGAATATATATATTTAATTTAGCAAAATATTATGAGGGTGGGATGAGGAGGGAGTGAGAGTTAGATAGCGGGGTTCAAGGTGTTGAGCAGATAAAGAAGAAATAATGAACTTGAAATATCACTTACGAAACTTATTTTTCATTAGAAAAGTTGAATTTTCTCATTTTTAACGAACTTGATTTCCTAGATAAAAGTGTTCGCAAAATATTTTGACCAACTAAATATTTTTTTTTAAAAATGTCTTCCTTTATACGTAACACACCATATATAAGGAAAACGAAACATAACCATTAATGTGGGAACTCAAGAATGTACTTAACTTTGATATCATTTAGAATTGGACTTTTTATTTATACCACTAAACAGTGTCTAGCGGTCTTTTATTAATAATATAATTAAAAGAAAATCTTGACAGAATAAATGAAGAACAATATAGAAATTTTTCTTCTTGTATTTCTGAATGAATAAAACTATACAATTAGGTTGTATTTATACAAGTAAGATGACATCTAATGGTAAACCCAAAAAGAATAAAATATTCTCAAGATCAAATGGAAAAGGAAAAAATATCAAAAGAATATTTACATGACAAAATTAGAAAAGGAAAATGAATATCTCTATATCTCATATGTATGTGCAAAATATATGAAAATGAATCCAACAGCCTCCCTCAAATTAAAGGGGAGGAAGAAACCCCAACTTGCCTAAAAGCTGATGATGCATGGGTCCGGTCAAGGAGTTGGTAAAGATGTCAGCCAGCTGTGTGAAGAAGATCTGACATAAGATAAAGAAATTAAGCCAGCGAGATACTATTGACGGCCGAAGTGACAGTCAATCTCGACATGTTTTGCCCGTTCATGGAAGACTGATTTTTTTTGCGATGTGAATCGCAGCAAGACTGTCAGAGTGAAGAGGTACTGGCAAGGAGATCGGAACTGAGAGATCATCAAATAGGCGAACCAACCAACCTCGGCTACACCCCTCCTCATAGATCTATACTCAGCTTCAGCAGAACTGAGAGAAATTGATGTTTGTTTATTAGATTTTCATGAAATAGGAGAAGACCCGAGAGAAATATAAAATCCACTCACTGATCTTCGTGAATCTGGATAAGTACCCCAGTCAGAGTCACAAAAGGCCATCAATTTGAAAGAAGCATATACATACATAAATAGACCAAGACCAGGATCTTTGAGCAAATAACGAAGAACCCGTAAAGTAGCTGCAAGATGAGGTTCACGAGGATCTTGCATATATTGACTTAGATGTTGCACTGTAAAGGATAAATCAGACCTTGAATGTGTGAGATAATTGAGGTTATCTAACAAACGTTTGTATAAAGTAGGATCTTTTACGGAAATCCATTTATTTGCTAGTAACTTGACATTAGGATCCAAAGGTGAAGAAACAGGAGATAAATGTAGAGAATCAAACTCCTGTAGTAAGTCCAACATGAATTTCCTTTGGAAAATAATCATACCAGTAGGTTCTCTCACAACCTCCATCCCAAGAAAATAATGCAACTGACCAAGATCTTTAATTTTAAATTCTTTGTCCAGAAAGAGTTTTAAAGCCTGCAATTCAGCTTTATTGTTTCTTGTCAATAATATGTCATCCATATTACTGCCACAATAGAAATAGAATCGGCAGATTTCTTTTAAAAAAAAGAATAATCATTCATAGAATGACTAAAATCTTTAAAATTGACAGCAAAAGTGAGTTTAGCATACCATTGTCTGGATGTTTGCTTAAGCCCATAAATGGATTTTTTAAGCAAACAGACATGGTTAAGAGAAGGAGGTGCAAGATCGGGAGGAAATTTCATGTAAACCTCTTCATTTTAATCACCATCTAGAAAAACATTATTTACATCTAATTGAAACACACCCCATCCATTCTTCAGTGCAATAGCTAAAATACACCTGATGGTGGTCATCTTGACTACTGGAGAAAAAGTTTCATTATAATCAATACATTATCTCTGCACATCACCTCTAATGACTAATCTAGCTTTTAGTCTTTCAATACTTCCATCAGAGTGTTGTTTTACCTTATATACCCATTTAGATGGCAGAGTCTTCTTACCTGTAGGCAGCACAACAACATCCCATGTGTTGTTAAGGTTTAAAGCTATAAGTTCTTTATCCATGGCTTCCTGTCAACCCGGATGGTGAGCTGCCTGAATATAGCTAACATGTTCCTGTATACTAGTAATGGAATTGAGCATGACTTGATTGTTAGAAGATAAATCACTAAAAGATAAAGATTCGGGAGTAACAGGACTTATAAAACAAGAATAAGTCACATCAGTAAGATAAAGAGCATTGCAAATATAGTCTTCTAAGTAATCAGGTTTCTTGTGATTTCTGAAAGATTTTATGAGTATTATTTGAACAACAGGTAATGGAGAAGAAGGTATAGGGGTTATATCATGAGAGGAATTGATATGTGAAGTAACATTGGAAGGAGACGGAGATTTAGAAGGACTAGTAGATATGGGGACATTATCAAAATCAGAAGAACAATCAGAATTTGAATTTGATGTGAAAAAATGAGATTCTAAGGGATAATTAGAAGAAATGGTAGTAGTAGAAGGAAATAAAGTAGAACGTAAATCAGATTGTAAAGAGAAAGAAAAATACTCTTCATGAAAAATAACATTCCTAGAGACTGAAATTTTCTTGGTTTGTAGATCCAACACTTTGTAGCCCTTTTTTCCCATATGGATATCTATAAACACACAAGGTGAAGCTTTAGGATCAAATTTAATTCTATGTAAAGGAAGTGTAGAGACAAAACGCAAGCAACCAAAACACTTTAGATGAGAATAAGATAGTTTAACTTTGAACAGAACCTCAAAAGGGGTTCTTGAATTCAAAACACTGGAAGGAAATCTATTTATAGGATAAGTAGTTGTTAACAAGCATTCCCCCCAATAACCAATAGGAAGGTGAGATCGATATAAAAGAGCCATTGATGTTTCCAAGAAATGCTTGTGTTTTCTCTCCGCTACTCCATATTGTTGTGGAGTGTGGACACAAGTAGTTTGATGAATAATTCCCTTGGAAAGAAAAAAATTAGATTAAATTTTTCCACAATCTAATTCAAAAGCATTGCCAGTTCTGATAATTTTAACTTTGGAATTGAATTGTCTTTCTACCATAGAAATAAAAGATTGAAGGACAAAGAAGGCATTTGATTTAGTCTCAAGTAGATGAGTCCAAGTAGCTCTACTAAAATCATCAACAATGGTAAGAAAATACCTATACCCATCATGTGTAGTAGATTTATAAGGACCTCAAGTATCCACATGAATTAAGTCAAAAGCAGTCTTGGTACAAATAGCACTAGAAGGAAAAGATAATTTTGATTGCCTTGCCATAGGACAAATAACACAAGGAGAAGATAACTTTGAACAAGATTTAGAAAATTGAAAAAATTTCTTCATATTACTCATTGGCATATGGCCTAATCTATAGTGTCATAGCTTCTCTTTTACATTGGAATCAAAGAAACTAGAACAAGAAGTAAACGCATTTATTAAAGAACTTGAAAACGATAGACTATGAAGACTGGAACTAGGTAGGCTCTTTGTAGAAACTGTTGGCTGACTTGACTTGAAGATATATAGACCTCTTTGTTCTTTACCAAGCACCAGAGGCCTCTTCAGTGAAGGGCCCTGTAACATTAAACAAGCGTTAGGGGTAAAAAGCACAAATTTTTAAAGTTGTTTACATAATTTGTGAATCGAGATAAGATTGAATCTGAAAGAAGGAATATAGAGAACATTTTGTAGAACTAGGTTGGATAAAAGAGAAACAGTTCCTAAATGAGTAACCTTTACTTTATGAGAATTAGGTAGAGTTACCATGATAGATTTAGGTAAAAGATTGAAATTAGTGAAAAAACTTCTATCAAAAGTCATATGCTCAGATGCTCCACTATCTAATATCCAAGAACAAGTGTCAACTTTAAACAGGTAAGCATAAGAATTAAAAAGCTTGGTCATACCAGCACAAGTGAGGTTTGCAGATGCATTAGTAGACCCATCATTCTTTTGATTTAGTTTCTGCAAAAGTTGCAAAAGTTGTGCCACATTTTCTTAACTAAGAGAATTCACATCTGAATCATTTTCCACTCCTTGATGAGTACCTTCTCCTGTACTAAAAACATTGCTGGCAATAGTACCCTTTTGATACTTCTTAGATTTAGTGAACTTGAAATCTGAAGGAAAACCATGAATTTTATAGCACTGGTCAATAATATGTCCTATCTTCTTACAATAGTTGCACACCAGAGAAGTTTTCTTGATGGGATTTTCTTGTTGAGTTTTGTAATCATTGAACCTTCTTTCTCCTGCATTACCAACAAGAAAGGATGTTGATTCTCCTGGATAAGCAGGAGTAGCATGAATTTTCCTTTATTTTTCATCTTGAATAACAAGAGAATAAGCCTGACCAATAGTAGGAAGAGGGAAAGTTAACAAAATATTACTTCTAACCCTTATGAAAGTGTCATTTAGACCCATAAGAAAATGAAGCAACCTTTCATCTTGATGAGCTTTTATACTTTTTTCTTTTGCTCCACATACACACTCACAACTACAAGCAGAAAAAGTGTTTAGTGCATCTAACTCATCCCACAAACTCTTTATTTTTGTGAAATATGCAGAAATACTATAATTTCCTTGAACTACATCATTTAAATCTTTTTGAAGTTGAAACAATTTGACACCATTAACCTGACCAAATCTATCTTCCAGGTCAGACCATAAGACTTTGGCCCTTTGGGAGTACAAGACAGACTCGGCAATTTCTTTTGTGAGAGAATTGAGTAACCAAGACAAGACCATTTCATTACATCTTAACCAAGCCTTTTGAAGAGTTATATCAGTAGGAACAACTAGGGATCCATAAATGAATCCTAGTTTGTTCTTCGCTGAAAGGGAATATAATAGCAGCCCTTCTCCAGCCACCATAACTCCTACCGTCAAAAACAGTGGAGACAAGATTCATGTCGAGATAATCAGAAGGGTGAATGTAGAAAGCATGTGATGAATCCACTGCATTAATTGCAGGAACTCTATCACTCGTTTCTGTGATTTGAGTATTGGATGATTCAATTTCAACCATTTTTTAAAATAGAGAAGAAAAACGAAAGAGGAAGACCAAAAAATTAAAATTAACACTGCTCTGAAACCATGAAAGAATAAATGAAGAACAATATAGAAAATTTTATTCTTGTATTTCTGAATGAATAAAACTTTACAATTAGGTTGTAATTATACAAGTAAGATGACATCTAATGATAAACCCTAAAAAAATAAAATATTCTCAAGATCAAATGAAAAAGGAAAAAATATCAAAAGAATATTTACGTGACAAAATTAGAAAAGGAAAAGAAATATCTCCATATCTCCTATGTATATGCAGAATATATGAAAATAAATTCAACAAACCTCAACTGAGATAAGTACAACAGAGACCGTGTCTTTTCTATTCCATTTCTATGGTTTTTAACCTTCCTGTTTTTTTTTTTTAGGGAGATTGAATGTTACAAATTTAAAGTTATTGGACATAGATTATTTCATTCACAATTTCTTTTAATACACATTACATGAAAACACATACACACAAAAAAAAAAAAAAGGAAAATCAAAATTAGAAACTAATTTTTTTTCCTAAACAATTAAATTCAAGCAGAAATCATTTTTTGATTTTCATATTGAAGAAGTCCTTTGATAATATCTCCATTAACATCATTTACCTCCCAAAGTTCCTTCATATAATATTCAAATTTCTTCACAACGTTTTCTGGCACAGAAACCAATACTCTAATTCCATCAATTTCACCCAATGACGGTAAAAACAAGCAGTAAATATCACTTGTTAATGGACCCATTTGAATTGGTTTACCTTCTCCAAAATTTACCTCTTCTAAGCTCAATCTTGACCATTGTGAAATTACCAAACTAGTCGATAAATCCGTTTTTACCGTTTTATCCTCTAATAAATCGACGATTGATTTTACCGTATCATTTGTTAATTCGGACTTAGCATGTTGTACTAACTTTACCGTGTCTTGTAAGTTACCATTCACCACTTGCTTAACTGGTGCCTCAGCGCACCCTAGCACAAATCCATTCCCATAATACCCTTGTGGTAATTCCGGTTTTACCGTCTTCCTAATGTTAACGGAAAATAATAGTTTCACGTTTACAGAAGACGATAAATCCAATGATTTTACCCAACACCGCCACGTGTGAGATGCTAGGACTTCAAAACTAGTGGATTTTACCGAGGGAGAACATTGTCTTTTCAAATGTAGAATTTGGGATTGTGAAAAGGTAATAGAAGCAGGGGTAACAGGTTGTGATTGTAAATATTGGTGAAGGTTGAGGCTAAATTGGGGATTAGGATCATCAAGGAGTATTTTCGTAAATGTGGGATGTATAGAGGTTATTTGTGTCGGATCACGGGGTTTCAACACGTGGCGAGAATGGAACGGTTTGATTGATAAACTGACTGTGGGGTCCACGGTATAGTGGGCCCATGCATGTAAAAACAGAGCGGTGCCGATGCCGTCACATATGCAATGATTGATTGCGGTGCAGAGGATCATGCCCCCGCAACGGAGATTTGTTACCTACAATGGGAAACAAATGTGGTTACGAAGGGATATTTTTGTCATTTAACATAAAAAATATTAAGCTAAAAGAAAAAAAAAGACCAAATAAAACAAAGTGAAAGGAACAATAGGGAGAAAGCCATTGAAAGTGGGAGTAGGGTCACTTCAAGTCATAATCCATGGTGCATTCAAAGAATTATTCATTAAAATATAATTTTTCGATATAATTTAAATTTATACTGCAATACTCCCTCCGTCCCATTTTATGTGACACTTTTTGGATTTCGAAATTCAAATAAGTCTATCTTTGACCGTAAATTTTTTATAGATCTTTTAAATATTTTGAATTATCAATTATTGTGACTTATAGTATTTTTTACGTAGTTTACAAATATATAAATTTCATTTCAAAAAAATTGAAGATTCCATGCGCAAATTCCCAGTCAAACTTAAATTGTTTGACTCTCGAAAAATGAAAAGTGCCACATAAATTGAGACAAAAGAAGTATAATTTTTCGATAATGAAGATTCGTATGGACATCGTGTGTTCCCTCTTTGCTTCTACTAACAATGCTACTCCAAATACAAAGGTAATTAATATATCGTTACTTCACATATGAACCCTAACATGAATCTATTATTATATATATCTAGCTAATCATCTATGATATGTACGGTTTTATTATGAATTCTATAAAATATAGTAGCTTTGATTCAAATTTTATGTGTTGAAAATTTAATTTATTCAAATTTTTTAGAATTGAGAACATGTTATAAATTCAAAATCCTACTTTCACTTTTCAATTGTCTTCACATGTTATGTTCGTTATTCGATACTATCATTCGAAATAATAATTTAGGTACACTTGTTAAAGTGAGCATAAAAATATATTAGTAATTTAAGCGCATTATGGGTTATATGTTTCACTATTCTTCCTAGTTAATACTATTTGAATATACAAAGAACATGACCAAAGTTAATTAGGTTACTAATCAAATCAAATTAAAGCATGTAAACCTTTATATTAGTGTTAATGGGTAATATCAAAAGAAAATGTGAGATGATGGTGAAAAGGGAACCATACATGTTGTCTTGGGAACATCACACACAAGAAAGTCCTATTGAAATACAAATTTAATCTTTAGCCATAATATTTACCTTAAATTTTCAAATATTTGAGAGGATATTATCAATCAATAGCACATATTCTTAATGTTACATCTCTAAGTAATGTTCACTTGTTGTAATTAAAAATATGAAAACTCTAACTAGCTAAGTTGAACCATGTAACTATATCAAGATATTTCAAAAACTAAACGAAAAAAAATTCTACTAACTTATATACATAGACAAAGTGCAAAAACACACAGAGTAGAATCACACAAGCATATTTTTAGTGTGCTTCATGCTCGTAAGGAAAGAAAGAAGAGTGACAATATGTTAAAAATATTTGTCCTATATGTGTTTTTTAATGTATAAACATTAAATTTCATTTTTTCTGAGAGGTGATGTGATAATTAATGTATAGAAGTTAAACTCAGATGAAAAATAAGTGTAATTTAGAAACTAACCTGCACAACTAGAGGAGGAATATCCAAGAAACTTTGAGTTTCATCTTTA
>JAJOOF010011480.1:0-17588 GCA_029582545.1 Solanum lignicaule
GTGAATAATGAGAATGTGAAAGAGATGTGAAATGACTTGTCTAGAATTGGTCAAAAAGTTGATGCCCATGCCGTGTCGATCAAGCAACTTGAGCAGCAGTTTAATCAGTTGTCCACTACAATGAGCCCACGTGAGCCTGGCACACTTCCTTCCAACACCATCCTGAATCCGATGAATGATGGGCATTGTATGGCAGTCACTACTCAAGGAGGTAAACAAACCATTGATCCCCCTATGCCGTCCGAGGTTGAAATTGTGGTAGAAAGAGATGATGAGGTCGAGGTTACTGGAGAGTCTAAGAATGCTACAGAGAAAGAAGCGGAGGTGACCCAAAAAGTTGTTTCCATGCCTAGACCTCCACTGCCATTCCCACAGAGATTGGTAAAGAAGGCCGAAGAAGAAAAATACCGTAGGTTCATTACTATGTTGAAACAGATTTCCATCAATGTTCCGTTGATAAAAGCTTTGGAGCAAATGCCTGGGTATGCAAAGTTTATGAAGGATTTGGTGACCAAAAAGAGGGCCGTCAGTTTTGAGAATGATGAGAGGTTTCAACATTGCAGTGCTATTGCTACTAGGTCACTTGTGCAGAACAAAGAGGATCCTGGTGCTTTCACTATTCTTTGTACCATTGGGTTGTTGCATTTTGCAAAGGCATTGTGTTATTTGGGTGCTAACATTAATCTGATGCCAGTTGGGTTTAGGGGCACCAAAACCGACTATAATGCGACTACTCATTGCTGATAGAACTATGAAGAAGCCCATTGGTGTTCTCCAAGATGTCCTTGTGAAAGTGGAGTCATTCATTTTTCCGGCGGATTTTGTGACACTTGATTGTGAGGTTGATTTTGAGGTTGCCATCATCTTAGGGAGACTATTCCTTGCTACTGGGTGCGCCTTGGTCGATATGGAGAGATGGTAGATGAAGTTCCGATTGAATAATGAAGAGGTAACTTTCAATATTTGTAGGTCCATGAAATATGAAAGCGATCTCAAGTCAGTATTAGTGATGAATCATATCGTGGAGCGAGGTTCTGATGTGTCTATTGAATAAAGGTTGGGTGTTGATGCACTGGCAGTGGTAATGATGAATTTTGAGGGTGATGGTATTGAAGACTATGAGGAATTAGTTGCTGCACTTGATAGGTTCGAATTCCGTCCCAAACAAAAGAAATTAGAGCTAGATATGAAGAATCACGACTCTCCACTCGCAAAACCGTCTGTAGAAGAAGCTCCAAAATTGGAGCTCAAGGCTCTACTATCACATTTGAGGTATGTATTCTTGGGAAGAGATGACACTTTACCGGTAATCATTGCGGCTGATTTGAATGAGGTACAATAGAGGCATTGGTTTCTGTGTTGAAGAGGTTCAAGCGGGCTATTGGATGGACTATTGCGGACATTATAGGGATTTCTCCTGACATTTGTTCTCATAAAATCCGACTCATGCCAAACAACAAGCCACATATTGAGCACCAAAAGAGACTAAATCCACCTATGCAAGAGATCGTGAAAAAGAAAACCATCAAATGGTTGGATGCTGAAGTCATATACCCCATTGCAGATAGTAGTTGGGTCTGCCCTGTTCAGTGTGTACCTAAGAAAGGTGGGATTATTGTGGTTCCTAATGCGAAAAATGAGCTTGTTCCGAAGCGGCCAGTGACCGGATGTAGAGTATGCATGGACTACCACAAATTGAATGCTTACACAGAAAATGATCACTTCTCGATACTGTTCATAGATCAGATATTGGACTGCCTCGCTGGTAAGGGTTGGTATTGCTTTCTTAATGGGTATTCGGGATACAATTAGATCTCCATTGCTCTAGAAGACCAAGAGAAGACCACATTCACTTGTCTGTATGGGACTTTCACCTTCAAAATGATGTCATTTGGGTTGTGTAATGCTACAGTGACCTTCCAGCGTTACATGGTGTCGATATTTTCAGATATGGTGGAGGACACGATTGAGGTATTTATGGATGATTTCTCTATGGTAGGTGACTCGTTTGATGGTTGCTTGATGCAGTTGGACGAAGTACTGAAACGGTGTGAAGAGTGCAATCTTGTGCTCAATTGGGAAAAGTGCCACTTCATGGTGAAATAGGGGATAGTTCTGGGTCATCGGATTTCTGAGAAGGGTATTGAGGTTGATAGAGCTAAAGTTGAGGTAATAGAAAAGCTTCCACCACCTATCTTTGTTAAAGGTGTTAGAAGTTTTCTTCGGCATGCAGGCTTTTATCAGAGGTTTATCAAGGATTTCTACAAAATTGCACACCCATTGTGCAAATTGCTCGAAAAAGAGTGTACGTTTGATTTTGATGATACTTGTCTGAGAGCATTGGAGAGTTGAAAGCAAGGTTAGTTTCTGCACCTATCATTATTTCACCGGATTGGGGGAAACCGTTTGAAGTGATGTGTGATGCGAGTGGAGTGGCACTTAATGTGGTATTGGGACAGAGGTGAGAGAAGATTCTTCATCCGATTTACTATGCCAGCAAAGCTCTGAATGTGGCTCAAAAGAACTATATGGTAACTGAACAGGAACTCCTCGCTGTGATTTTCACATTCGAGAAATTTCGATCCTACTTGCTTGGTACTAAGGTCATAGTGCATACTGACCATTCTGCATTGAGGTATCTGATGGCTAAAAATGATGCAAAACCGAGGTTGATTAGATGGGTGTTGTTGCTGTAAGAGTTCGATTTTGAGGTGAAAGATAGAAAGGGGACCTAAAATCAAGTTGCCGATCATTTGTTCAGATTAGAGGAGGAAGCTATTCTTAAGTTAGGAGATGGGGCTGAAATTAGTGATGCATTCCCAGATGAACAGGTATTGGCTGCTTCTTTTGATCTTATTCCTTGGTTCGTAGATTTTGCTAACTACTTGGCAAGTGGTTTGGTTCCATCAGATTTGTCATTCCACCAGAGGAAAAAGTTTATGCATGATGTGAAGAAGTTCTTTTGGGATGAGCCTTACTTGTTTCGAATCTGTGCTGATGGGATTATTCGTTGTTGTGTGCCTGAAGTAGAGATGATGAGTATACTAGAGGCATGTCATTCATCGCCTATTGGTGGGTATCATAGCGGTATTCAGACTGCGCATAAAATCTCGCAGTGTGGGTATTACTGGCCTACCATCCACCAAGATGCTCGTGATTTAGCCAAGTCATGTGACCGTTGCCAAAGAGAAGGAGGAATTTCAAAGAAGCTAGAGCTACCTATGAATTCAATATTGGTGATTGAGTTATTTGATGTTTGGGGCCTTGACTTCATGGGTCCATTTCTGAGTTCACATGGGATGAAGTATATTCTTGTTACGATTGATTATATATAGAAATGGGTGGAAGCAATTGCGCTTTCAAATAATAAGGGTAAGAGTGTTACCGCATTCCTTAAAAAAGAGTATCTTCTCCAGATTTGGTACACCAAGGGCGATTATCAGTGATGGAAGTTCCCACTTTTGTAATAAGTTGTTCAAAGCGCTGCTCGAAAAATATGGAGTCCATCACAATGTAGGTACCCCTTACCATCTGCAGTCTAGTGGAAACTTGAAGTGTCTAATAGAAAGATAAAGCAAATCATTGCAAAGACTGTGAACGCCAACATAATAGATTGGTCAAGAAGGCTGGATGATGCTCTATGGGCCTATCATACAGCATTCAAGACTCTCATAGGTATGTCCCCCTACCAATTTGTATATGGGAAGTCATGCCATTTGCGGGTAGAGCTAGAGCACAAGGCCATGTAAATGCTAAAGAAGATGAATTTGGATTGGGGTGCCACATCGATATGAAGATTGACTGACATGAATGAGCTTGATGATTTTTGCCTAAAAGAATATGAAAGTTCAGCCTTGTACAAAGAGAAGATGAAGAAGTATCATGATCAAAGGATTGAAAAGTGTGAATTTGTTGTGGGTGATCTGGTGTTTCTATTCAACTCAAGATTGCGCTTGTTTCCTAGCAAGCTCAAGTCCAAATGGACCGGGCCATTTAAGGTCACACAAGTATTCCCACATGGAGCGGTCGAACTCGAGAACAAAGAGGGAACAAGGTTCAAAGTTAATGGGCAGAGGATCAAGGTCTACATGGGGAAATCGGAGAGTGTGCAAGAAGTGATTGAGGCCTACTATCTTAATGGAGTTTGAGTAATCAAGGTTTCTGCCTCGTGCCGCAACGTTAAATCAAGCGCTGCTTTAGAGGCAGCCAAAGATGTACAATCTAGCCAACTATAGGTTTTTCTTTTCGATATAAGAGTTTTCTTCGTTTATTTTGATTTTTGTAGTTCTCTAGATAGGTGTTTTATTTTTGTATTGGCATTGGCTAGATGTAGAATAGGGTTCGTGTCTAAAAAGTGTCCAGAAAATGTAAAAAGAAAGTCCTAATGGTTGCTACGTGTACAGGGACAAAAAGCAAAATCTACAAAATAAGGCTGTGCGGTGGTCTACGGACCCCATCGACGGTCCGTTGGTCCATCCACGGACCGTGAATGGCATCCGTAGATCCTAGGTAAGTGCTCTAAATTTCTCTAAGTATTAGAGTCACCTACGGACTAGACCTATGGTCCGTAGGTCGACCCACGGACCGTAGATGGCGTCTCGTGGGTCTAAAACTAGGGTTTGCCTGACCCGACCCGAACCCCTTATAAAATAAAACCTTTCATTTTTAAACACTTCCTA
Source organism: Solanum lignicaule (assembly GCA_029582545.1). Taxonomy (NCBI): domain Eukaryota; kingdom Viridiplantae; phylum Streptophyta; class Magnoliopsida; order Solanales; family Solanaceae; genus Solanum; species Solanum lignicaule. The sequence continues at coordinate 4,680 of JAJOOF010011480.1, forward strand.
TGTCCATATCCCCCCCCCCCAACCATTTTTCAACCTTCCAAATCCCCCAAATCACTCTCATAACTCCCATATCAATACCCACATCGATTCCCCAAATCCCATAAATCCCATTTTCTCTCCCAAATCAATCCCCACTTCTACTTTTCCTTCCCAACGATTCCAAAGTTCAGGTTTGGTGTCGAAAGGCTAGCAAAGGGTCACGAATATCATTGCAACACACACTCATCATCGGTGATTACTTGTAAGGTATCCAGATTTCTCTCAAACTTTGAATTACTTCATTGTTTCATTTGAAATCACATCAATGAACTTGACCTTGGGTTGTTAGTTTCGTGTTTGGATGTTGAATTATAAGTTAGAAAAGCCCTTGGTATGAAGGTATGTGAGTGTGTAGTTAATTAAAACCAACTAAATTAGAGTAAATGGTCTAAATTGGAAGTTTTGACTTAGGGTTCCTAGTTTTGGTATGTTTAAAAGTTGTGTTGTGTGTAATCGGAACCCTAAGGATGAAGAACTACCATATATTGTGTTGAAATGCATGATTAGACCTAGGTTGAATGATTGATTGATGAAATAACGAGTAAAGTGTGAGTCATGTCTGAAACTTGGCACAAAACTAACCCACGAGACCCCGTCTATAGATCGTAGGTCACTTTATGGACCGTAGATCAAGTCCGTGGGTTAGTAGCACATAGAGTTTTCACTAAGTGTCGAACCACGGTGTTGACTACGGTCCGTCAATCCATCGATGGATCATTCTGCACATCCATGGTTCCCACATCAGAGACCCAATTTTGGGTACTCTGACCTATGGGGGGGCCACGAGCCGTAGTTACATCAATGGACCGTCGGTACCCACCGTAGGTCGACAGTTCAGCTATTGTCTAAGAATTTTTTTATTTTTGTTTTGGTCTGACACTTGTTCTAAAATTATTCCATGAGTATTATTGCACTATTTTGGTACTAAGTACTAACTAATCTTCTAAAGGTACCATGGCTCCGAAGTAAATTCTGACCTATGCCGCCAAGGGCAAATCAAAATCTGTTGCTTCCTCTTTCAGGATGCTCGATAAGGATATAGATAGGGAGTACATTGCACCTCCCACCAGGACCTCCCCCACTGGTCCATGCACTACACGAAACCGACCCCGATAGGTCAGCTCCGTCGTGGTCACTGCCCCCTAGTCTGAGGAGGGGGCCACACTGATCGAATCACATGCCAGCTCAGAGTCCCCATTCGGATCCGGCTCCAGCCCCAGCGGCAGCACTGCCTCTTCATATGAGTCTGACAGTACATAATATACCTTAGTACCCCTCAACCCGTTCTAAGCCTCCATCGGTTTCTACAGAGCCAAACAAGTGGTGTGTCGAGGGCCAGTACCAGATTTACACAGATGCTTCCATGCTGAATGAGCACGATAAAACGACCAGATTAGTCACAGAAGAGTGACGGGTTCTCACAGGTAGCCTCCACATCGCTCCCGTCATCCACGATCTTTTCCGGAGGCACAAGTGTGAGTGGATGGCATAGAGCCTAGGGTCCTATAGCGAGGAGATAGTCTGGGGGTTCTATGCTTCCTATGCGGCTACCATGAGAAACTCCATCAGCAAATGGGCCAAGCCCGCAACTCAGCATCCACTTGAGGCCACACTATTATGGGGCTACACTGTTGACATCTCTGAGACATCCTCCGCAGGTTTATCTATGGCCCGTACCACACTCTACCTATCAATACAACGAAGTTTGACTATCGGATGGGAATTATTCAGAGGAATGCTGAGCAGAGGGAGTCCCTTATGAGATGGCTGGCCTGACATATTTCTATGGACGGAGAGTATGCCGAGTGGATCCAGAATATGAGCTTGGGTATCAAGAAGACGACATTGAGTTTTGCTGCTAAAATCTTCTGGCTGCTGGTGCAAAATCATGTGTCCCCTACTCAGGCGGACACTGTAGTCACATGGGACCGAGCAGTGATGGTTGCAACTATGGTAGCAGCTTGAGATAGACTTTGCCCGCATATTGATTGCAGAGATCCAGGAGAGGGCCTTCAAGGCCACCATCACCTTGACCTTCCCGTGCCTCATCTTCCAGTTATGCAGGGATGCATCTGTACCAGTATGGCATTGTGACCGGTTGCTTCAGGAAACCAAGACTCTGGATATCGGCCTTATTCGGGATGAGGCCAATGTAGCTTCATCTCACAGGGAGCCACATGTTGAGGTGCCACTGTTCGGAGATGACCTTGTAGAAAATATGGAGCAGATGCAGGTTGATGACACTGCCTCCCCAGCCACTATAACGGATGCCCAGGCTCCTCCGTCTTTGGCCACCAATTAGGCCCCTAGCTCATCCAGAGCCACTCATTCTTCAGGTTCCACCGCCATCCCTCTAGCCTGAGTCCAGAAGCTAGAGACGCGGATGACCACTTTGCTTTAGCATAAGAAGCCATGGATGCATCGGTCTATAGAAGAGTCTGAGGCGAGGATGGAACGAATGATAGAGTAGAAGGTTCAGGTTGTTCATAAACATCTGGATGCCTTTGAGTTGCGCGTGTTGGAGAGGCTAGCCCCAACCGTTGATGTGTTCACCTTCCAATAGGATTTGCCTAGCTTCCGTGCTGATATTGATGCATTCCTAGCTCCCCCATAGACTGAGCCAGAGTCTGCCCCTACGACAGCAGTTGATGAGGTGGTGATGACTATCCTATTCGGCAATGCTATGCCACCACCCAATTCTTCCCGTGCTGCTGGGAAGCGCCCCAACTCTAGTTGTACTTCTGATGATGCTGAGGCCCAGAGATTAAAGAAGAAAGAGTGCCAGCAGTTGGAGGAGGCGACGAGGGCGTCGCTACTAGATAAGGAGATGAGACAGTTGTGGGCCAGAGAGATAGGAGTTGTCCCATCCAGCGGTGTGAGCACTACTGAGAGTGCTGGGAGAGTTGATGTGAGCACTACTGAGACTGCTGGGATAGTAGATGGGAGCGTTACTAAGGGCGTTCCGAGTGTTGATCCAGTGGACTCCGGGAAACCGAACCCACCTGTTTCTTGAGAGGTCTTCGTCGCATTTGCGCCACAGGTTTGCTTCACCTTCACTTTATGCTTTAATTTTTTGCTTTCTGTGCATTGAGGGCAATTGCACCTTATTTTGTTAGGGGAAGGGTAAATGAATTATGTGTAATAGGGTGAAGTCTGAGTAACCCAACTCATAATCCTCTCTTGGGGTTTTCTTGCCTGTGTTCTTTTCCCCCAAAAGACTGTTTTAATTTCTGTTGAACCGGCATGTTTAGGAATGTATGTGTAGGAGTAAGTAGAAAAATGAAAGCATGATGGCATAAAAAGCATGAGAAAAATGATCCTTGTCCAAAAAAGTGTGAAATGTGCTAGATCTTTAGGCTTGATAAGTTAAATGTGCTGGATCTCAATGTGACATGATAAGGAATCGATTTGACCTCATGAGTTAAGCTAAGGATTGAACTGGGTAATCGAATAATCTGATAATGAAACAATGTGCCAAGTGTGTGTGAGGAAAGCTTAAATGATCATATAGTGTGTGCCAATCTAGAACTTTCCTCGTTGGTCCTGCTAAGATAAGCTAGGCTAGAAGTTGGAAAGTGATCATAGGCCCTTGTTCAAATTAGTCCACTAAAGCCTAAAATGATCCACCCAAATGAAATCAATGTTCCCTTTAATCCAAATGTTTGTGCCTAAGATAAACCACTTCTTTCAATTCACCTAACTCACCTTCCCTAAAATAATTATTTTGGCCCTGATCCCTCCTTGGACATGTGCACGTTGACTTAGGCCAAAAGCCTAAGTTAAGGGTGGCTAATTCAAAAGTTACCTTGATCTTGGCCCTGGTCCGACATCGAATATTGTGCACCTCAACTCATGCTAAACACATAAGTTGAGGGTGGCTGTGAAAAAGGAAACCGAAAGAAAAAGGGTATGAAAAGAGTTGTGTGTTGAAGAGAGACACATAAAAGAAAAATATGTGACTTTGTGCAAAAGAAGCAAAAGATCAATAACAAAAGTGCTGAAAAAAATAAAGAAAAATAAAGTGAAAGAAAAAGAAGAAAGTGAAAAATAAGAGCCACAAAGTCAAAAGTCACATCTGTGTTAGAAAGAGTCAAGGGAAAGAAAGTAAAATGAAAGGATGCCAAACATAGGTTGAGAAAAGAGGTAAAAAGCCAATGTAATGTCAAGGAGGGCAGAAAGTCACTAAAAAGTACCCAAATGTACCACACCTAACCCTGAGCCTACGTTACAAGCAAATAAAGTCCTATAGTGATCCAATCAACTAGTTTGGAAAGTCTAAGCAGTGAAAATAAGGGAAAGCCTATGATATTGAGAACTAACTGTACTTGAAGTCAATTCTGAGCGTGAGTGTTGAATGAATCCTAAAAAAAAACTTGAAAGGCACATATCTATTGTGTATGAAAAAAGGATTTTTTGAAGTGAGAGCAATAGTTACATTGTTGGAGAATTTGATACCTTGTTGATTGTAAAAGTTGTATGTTGTGATGTCTGTTGGTCTATCTATGTCATGTTTTGATCCGTATGAGTTAGCTTGTTGAGCCTAAATGAAGAGAGTTGCACTAAGGAAATAGGATGGAATGAAAGGCCATGTGATTGCTTGATTTTGTATATCTGGTTCTACACAAGTGTCGTTTAGAGTGTTAGTGTGCCGCTTAAGGACAAACAACAAGTTTAAGTTGAGGGTGTTGATATACCGTGAGTTTATGGTATTTTTGATAAATTTCACTTAAGGATTGTGTGTGCCTAGGGCCATTTTGTATTATAAAATAATGTTTTATGTGTTATGTTTGCAGGAAACGGGCATGGATGCAGTTGAGTGAGATGACAGCTGAAAGTATCATAAAGAGCCACCCACGGATGTGACCCATGACTGTAGAACCTTTGACAGTCCATGATGGCTAGGCATGGATGGATCATCAGGGAATTTTGACCAAGTGTATAACTACGAAGTGATTGACGGACTATAGGTCGACCCATGGGCCGTCCTGCACTTCCATCGAATCGGTTCAGAGAGTTCAAGTTCCAGTACCTGATGAAAAATCCAAAGTGTGGAGCCACGGAAGAGAACCCACAGACCATAGATCGACCTGCAGTCCATCCTGCACGTCCGTCGTTGATGATCTGAGAGTGAAGGTTTCAGGCACTACTGAAAAGTTCTAAGTGTTGACCAATGGAAAGGGACGTATGAACCGTAGGTCGAGTCGTCGATTGATGCTGCGTTCCAGAAGTTTATTTCCTTATTTTGTTTACTTTTTGTTTAGGGCATGTTTTTCTAAAAATAGGGTATGTAAACCTCATTTTTAGGGATTAGACATTATTATTTACTTTTAGTTCTTGGTATTTTGTGGAATTAACTTGCAACTTTAGCAATTTGATTTCCGGATTTCGTTTTACAAGATTTTGACTTTGAAATTGAATTGGAGATTTTGGGTTTCTTCTACTCTAATAGTAAGTTCATGAATTCTCTTTATCAAAACATGAATTGTGTTCTTTCCAACATTAGTAGCTAAATCCACAACTAGGATTATGGGAAAAATGAGCAATTAACAACGTATGAATAATAATTAAGTAATTCTTGAATATTGTTTATGCATGTATTGGTAATTCTTTCGCTTATAAGTCTTTTTAACGGTGGCTAACGTTAGAACTCGCCTCGTTGCTACTTGCCGAACCAAGGAGGTAGTTAATGAGAAAAGAATGAACAACAGAGATTTAGTGGATGGTATCTAATAGTCTAATGTCAATTGGTGCAAGGGTGAAAACTAAGCCATACATTGATGTGATATCTAATTTGAGGTAAAGGTAAGGGTTAGTAAAATATACACTCGTAGCTGGACCAATGTGCATAGTGAAATTCCCTATTTGGAGGACCAATCACCTAGGGATACCTATCTTACCAACTTTTCATGTAAAACACTAGGAAATGATTACTATTATTAGGATACCACGTTAAGAGCTTATGGGGAACACATACACCCTAGTTTCTCTCTCATGTTGATGACTTAAGGTTTGAATCCCGCTCACTTGTTACTTAAACAACAATCAGTTATTTGCTTACAAACCCCCCCCCCCCCTTTAATTACTTGTTTCGGAAATAGTTTGACTAAATGAATATAATAGTGAGTTAAGTTTAAGTCTGAACCATATTCCTCGTGGGATCGACCCCAACCTACAAGTTGGGTTCTTTATTTGACGACGACCGCTTATAGTTCTTTAATAGAGGTGTAATTTGAGCGTATCAACACCTCGTGGGTGGAGGTCTTGTGGATAGGCCAATAATCTCTGACCATGAACCACGCCCAACCAGGAAAGGACGTGGTTCCATACACAGTTCGTAGGTCATGGGTCCGTGGTTCAGGCCTGGGAGCATTTTTGATGGTTTAGTTTAGGGGCACTTTGGGGTTTTCTGGTTTTAATTAATATTAAGTGATATCATTTTAGCCTAATTTAGAACACCTATATAAAGAATTTAGACCCCTAAATTAAGTCATCCAAGTCATTATTTCTAAATTACCAAAAAAGAACCCATTTCCCTCTCAAATATTCTCTCTCTAGAAAGTGAAGAAGAAGAAGAGGATGATCAAGCTAGGTCAAGTCAAGTCTCCATTGTTTCAAGATATGTTGGCATTGTAATCAAGGTATGATGGCTTATTCATTCATGGATTCATTTCATCCATGAAGCCCCTATGTTTTCCCTAATTTAGAAAAAAAATTCCCCAAGTCAATCTAGGGTTTCTTCTAATGTTATGGGTTATGATCCAATAGAGTGGATTATGATTGTTTATGATGGAATTACATGTTTTTCGTATGATTATACATGTATTCTTGATTAACCTAAGATTCTAAGGTGAAATTGATATAGTTTAGTGTTATGCCATGAAAGGGGAAATTGAGGGCTTAGATGTGATCTTCTAAGATTGATGAATTACTTTGTGAATTGGTTGATATTAGAGCACCTAGATATGAATTGCTTAAGAGTAAAGCATATAGATATGAATTGATTAGATTAAAGCTTATATGATGAATTATGACTAGTCGTGATTGAGATTGAGTCTATGTGATGATATATGATTAGAATTGCTTAAGAATGAAACATGTAGTTAGAATATCGTGAGAATTAGGCATGTATGATGATCATGAGAAGTATTGCTTTGAGAGTAAGACTTTTAGTATAAATATGATTTCTAGGGCTTTGGGGGTAAAAGGCTAACATGATGAACTATGAGTAGTAAGGCTTTGAGAGTGAAGCTTATATGCATGTTTAGTTGTATATGGTATTGTTGTGGAAGGACTTCACCCACATGACCTATATTATGAATGTATGAAATCTATGTAAATGCTTTAAGAGCACTTTGAGAGTAAAATGTCCATGATTATGATATTGTGGTTGTGTTGATTGAAACGCTATTCTCATGAAAACATAATGAATATGATGTTAAAGGTTTCCTCACTAAAGGAAGATTCTAAGGTTGAAAGGCTTTTCTCACCTAATTGAATCTAAGAGTAAAAGTGATCATGGATGGTGATAGTTGCTCACGCATGGTTTAAAGAGTTATTCTAATGAATTAACTTGGATTGATTGTCAAGGACATCTTTCCATGAGACTTGAGTTAAGCAAGACTTGATAACTATCTTGTGAGATTTAGGCCTAGCACCGAGTGGATATTGAAATGAGATGGAGGCTCACACATAGTTGAGTTCGGGCTTCCAAAATGGGAACTCTCACCTAGTAGAGTCCCGATTTCCCAAAGTATGTCTCATGAGATGGAAGCCTTCACCTAGTGGAGTCCGGGTTTCAAGTAGCGATCTCCGTATCCCATAAACTACGTGCCCCCGTAGGATGTTTAGCTAATAGATCCACCTAAGCTAAAAGTATGGTTCTACCTTAGGCAAGTAGGTCAACACTTTACGGTGTGGGCAACACCAAGAGGGATTATATGATAGTTCACATGGTCTCATGTCGGTTAAGGCTATATCCCAATTACAACAACATTAAGAATGACCTAAGACATGCTTAAAGAAGTATCTCGAAGTGTTTAAGTAGGAATGAATTAAGACATGCTTGAGGAAGCATCTCATAGTTTTCAAATAATGATGAACTTAGACATACTTGAAGAAACATCTCATAGTGTTCAAATTAAAGATGAACTAAGATGTGCTTAAGTAAGTACCTCGAAGTGTTCAAAGTAATGAGGAACTAAGATGTGCTTAAAGAAGTATCTCATAGTGTTCAAAGGTTTTAAAAGAGGGACTAGTCCTTAACCAAAAAGTATGATTATGATGAAACAAGGATACTTCAAGGAAGTATTGTAAGTATGTTTTTATATGAGATTTGCTTATATGATGTATGCTTAGTTTGGATTGTTGCTATAGTTGCCTTCCTTGATATGTTTGACTAAAGGTGAAAGTTCCCTTGTCTATGAGAAATAAGCTAAGGATGAGATCAAAAGAGGATAAAGATGTATGATGGCCTAACGTGGTACTTAGCATGGGTGAGATTATGGGGTCTTATCTATGCATTGCACAAGTATGCTTTGAGGTTAATTATGAAGCGATTCTCTTATGTTATGTTGATCTAGATGCATTAATTATGCCTATGACTATGTTGTTATCTCTTATGATTATGGTATATGTCTTATGTTGACTAATGCCTTTATTATGCTTATGTTGATGATTTATGCTAGCCATCATATTTAGTACTTTATTGTACTAACACATACTCTTGCCTACATTCTTATCAAATGTAGAGTCTAACGATAATGACTTCCACTCCCGTTGCTAGGATCTTAGTATAGCAAGCAAGTAAAGATTTGGTGAGTCCTCATAGCATCGAGGATTTGACCACCTTTCCTTTATGTCTTTATTTTATGGTTTAGAATTGTTGTATGGGCTGTGTCCCTAAGACTTTCATGTACTAGATGGTTTGAGACAATGTTAAAGACTTCCGCTTCATTTTATGAGACTTCGATTACATTGGAAAAATGTTTTAAATTTCCGCACCATTTTCTATTATCTTATGTTATGATATGCTAAGGGGATTGTATGAGACTTCTTGGAGTATTGTACGTCTTGTTACATCTAGGGGGTACCCTGGGTCGTGACAGAGCGTCTAAAGGATATGCCAAGTAACAATTTTTGTGCAGCATGTGGACCTTAAGGTTGTGTTTTTATTCATCGCCTACTTGTTGGGATGGAAATGAACTAATGAGGTGGACAATTTTATGATGAAATATGTTGTTGCGGTGCTTGAGAAGGAATTAACTCCTTGAGAGAGTAGTTGTGTATGAAGATGGGTTTTATACTTGATTTTTAAACATTTGGATCTGTATTTTGAGTAATTGTTATCAACTATTTTTGTGTGTTAGTTTTTTATATAATTATTTCAGTTTTTGTGTATTTGTTATCAACTAGTTTAATTGTCTCTGCAACTTGTAACACCTCGGCATTTGAAAGAACTAGAATTAGAAAGAACTATTTTGGAAAAAGTAAAAATATGAAATTTTGCAAGTTATGCTAAGTATGAGTTTTGGGTCAACTTCAAACGACCATAACTTTCCGTACAAGATGAGTTAGGTGGCCCATACGATATCAAATTAAAGGTCTTGGAATCCTCTTTCCAACGCAACTGAGTTTGTCAATTTTCGAGCTCATATGAGGGAGATATGACTGTTTGAAGTTGGGCAATCTATTTAAGGAAAGTTACCCGAATTCAAGAGGTATATTTTGGTCTTTTCCCTTACCTACTCAACTTAAAACTAAAATTGGTAATATTTAGGGGTCTAAACTGATTTGGTTAAGTTTTACAAATCCTAAAATACGCTAGGGTTTTGAGAAGAGTTCAAGAAGAGGAGAAAAGGAGAAAAGTCAAGCGTTCGTCAAGTTCTTGAGTATTTCGTTGCAGATTTCGCCAAGGGTTTGATCCCTAATAGGTATGTGAGTTCACATAGCGTTTGGTTCGTTCACCGACGCGTGATTAATTCAGCGTAATTTCGTTCTTGAAATTTAAGGATTTGAGTTCTAGATGAGTTTTATTGAAGTTTTTTTCCTAATTTTGATTGTTGGGGTTTTGATGACTTTTGTTGGGTATTCGAATCTAAGTGATTGGAAAAAAACCAATCGATTCTAGGTGAATTAGGATCGAAACACGAGTAAGAAAATTTGTCGGGTTTTCTGGGCAGGAGTCTGGCGCACCGCGCCACTCAGTGCGCCAAATAAAGTGTTCAGTAGTTTTGGCTCTAGGGCGCCGTGCCACTCAGTGCGCCCCAACTTTCTTTCTGTAGTTCAGGGTGTGGCGCCTTGCGCCACTGAGTATGCCAGGGTCGCTAGGACTTCTACCCTTTCTCACTTCTCTCTGTTTGAGTTCCCTAGAATCGTACCTATTTTTTTCTAGTTGATTTCTACACTCTAAGGTACGTCTAAACATCGAGAGATCATCCAAAAGATGAGATCATAGCCCTTGAATCCACAATTCCAATTCAAGGTAGAGCTAAGAGTCAAGTCTAGAGGGTTCTTGGAGTCCTTTCAAAAAGTCTTTCAATTGTTTAAAATTTTTTTAAGACTTAAGCATTGATTTTGAGGAAGAGTAGAGCCGAGTTCATTTGGTTTAAACTGATATATGGGAACTAAGTATTCCCAAGAGTAAATGTTTTCACATTTAAGATGAGAGGAAACACTGATTTCCAAAAAGAATTTTCATGAGCAGTTTTATAAGTACCATCTCTTTTAAGAGAAATACTTTTTGAGTAATAATCTCAAACCACAAAAAGAGTTATGTTTTTAAACGTATCAGTTAGTTATGTTTTGGTAGTAGTATTGAGCACCGATATGGGGACGAGTTGAGATAACTCCAAGTCTCCATAAACCATGTAGCCAACGTGGGTAGAAATGGGTCATAATATTTAGATGATTCCTTAATGCTTTTAGCATAGACTAGTGGATCCACATAGTAGTAGGTTCTATACCCCGGCAAAGTATAGGATAGTTCTGGTAGCGTGGGCTAGACATTGTATCATCATATAGTTCATAGTGATGGTTGTCGGTTAGAGAAACTCCCACAGACTTAACTCATATCTTTATATATACAAACAGAGTTCGCATTATATTTTCTAATGCAATAAGTTGTTTATCTACTGTTTAAAGCTTTTCTTTATACTGCATCCATATTTATTGTTTAATTTTGAAATGAGTTGAGTAGAGTTGAGACGAGGTAAGTGTTTCTTTCAGTCCCAGTTCAAGTTTATGTCTTGTTTATATTTCCCCTCACATGCTCGTACATTCCATGTACTGACGCCATTTGTCCTGTATCTTTTATGATCCAGATACAGGTAACCAGGATCAGCATTCAGCGCTTCGTTGATCCAATTGAGCTTCAGAGTTGTTGGTGAGCCTTCTTGCTTTCCGGAGGATCCCTTGTTTCGTTTCAATCATTTGATTTTGTTATTAGGATGTCGTGGGTCTTGTCCCGACGTGCATCTCAGTTAGTAGAGGCTTCATATATAGATAGACACTAGTTCCTGAGTCTTTTCATTTTCATTTCGTTTATGTTGAGACTTGAGTTTCCACTTTGGCTAGTGAATGTTTCTTTAAATATTCTAAGTAGTTATCTGAGTTAAAGCTTTCGTTTTAGTTTATTCTATGTTGAGTAAGTCTTCCACTAAGAGTTAAGTCAGGCCAAGGGTTCGCTTGGGGCCAACGATGGTTCTCGAGTGCTAGTGCGTCCAGGGTGTAGGCTCGGGGCGTGACACAATTGCTTCATTATCCATGTTATTGCTTTAGTATTTCAAACGTCTCAACAATTATTTAGTTCTTCATACAATTGTTTAGTTGTTTGGACAACTGTTTCAGTTGTTCGTGCAACTGTTTAGTCGTCTCTACATTTCCTTCAGTTGTTCCGTGCAACTGCTACAGTTGTTCCTACAATTAGTTCAGTTGTTCCTGCAATTGCTTTAGTTGTTATTAAATTACTTCGTTTATATTTACTAGTTCGAGCTTCATTTATTATTTAACGACTTAATTTATACTTAATAATTAACAAAATAACTAGATCGATCTTCAATTATTAATAAACAACTTAGTTTATACTTAATAGTTTACAAAAGGACTAGATCAATTTTCAATTATTATTAAACGACTTAGTTTATACTTAATAATTTAATAAATGACTAGATCGATATTCAATTATTATTAAACGACTTAGTTTATACTTAATAATTCACAAAATGACTAGATCGATCTTCAATTATTATTAAACAACTTAGATTATACTTAATAATTTACAAAACAACTAGATCAATCTTTAATTATTATTAAATGACTTAGTTTATACTTAATAATTCACAAAATGACTAGATCGATCTTCAATTATTATTAAACCACTTTATTTATACTTAATAATTCACAAAATGACTAGATCGATCTTCAATGATTATTAAGCGACATAGTTTATACTTAATAATTCACAAAATGACTACATCGATCTTCAATTATAATTAAACGACTTAGTTTATACTTAATTATTCACAAAATGACTAGATTGATCTTCAATTATTATTAAACGACTTAGTTTATACTTAAAAATTTATAAAATGACTAGATCGGTCTTCAATTACAAATAAACGACTTAGTGTATACTTAATAATTTACAAAATAACAAGATCGATCTTCAATTATTATTAAATGACTTAGTTTATACTTAATAATTCACAAAAATGACTAGATCGATCTTCAATTATTATTAAACGACTTAGTTTATACTTAAGGGAAAATGCATAAGTACCCCCCCAGCCTATGCCCGAAATCCCAGAGACACACCTAACCTTTACTAAGGTCCTATTACCACCCCCCCCCCCCGAACTTAATTTATCTATAATA
>JAJOOF010011481.1:0-13377 GCA_029582545.1 Solanum lignicaule
GACAATACCCCATATGTTCTTTTATGTCTTTTTAGTATTGTTTAAGTTGTGTACGGGATTAGTCCCGAATTTTGTACTCTAAAGTATTAGATGGTTTGAGACATCATGTATAAAGTCTAGAAAGTCTTCCGCTTGCTAATTTTAATTAAATGTTTTCTTGGTAAAGAAAGTTTTAAATTCATTATGTTTTTAGTGTTATGCGATGAATGAATGCTAAGAGGCTTGTATTAGACCTCCGAGAGGTCGAGTACTCCGGTTACGACTAGGGGGTGCCCTCGGGTCGTGACAATAGCATTCTTGCATTTAGGTATTAAGCAAACATAGGTTTTTTTGCTATCTTCAGGAATGCATTCGTTAGCGAAAGCATTCTTGTAGATAGAGATAACGGATGGACCTACAATATGCCGATATTTTTGATAGAATAGGGGTGAAATCCGTCTGGCCCAAGAGCTTTAAAGGGCTTAAAAGAGTAGATTGTTCTTCTTATCTCTTTCTCGGAGGGTAGTGGACTTAATAAATCCTTCTCGGAGTCGGAAAGGGTTACAAGTCCAAGAAAATATTGGTATTGCTTGGATTTCGAGTGATCCGATTTAAAGAGTGAAAAGTAGTAGGATTCTATATGGTTTAGGATTTGTGTTGGGTCTTCGATCCATGTATTGTCTTCTGTTTGAAGGTTGTGGATCATATTTCTTCTTCTCCTAATAAGGGTGGTGGAGTGGAAGAATTTGGTGTTAGCATCCCCTTGGTCGAGCTAGTCAATCCTAGACTTAAGTTTCCACAAGTCCTCTTCTTGTTTGAGAATACTGTTGTAATCCTTGATGAGGTCTTGCTCTTGATCCAGTAGGAAGGAGCTAGTCGGATAGTTTGGGGAGTTATGGATACCCTCTATCCTTTTAAGGATGATTTTTTTTTCCTTTTGAAGATATTGCGGAAAGTTTCTCTATTCCAGATGGAAATGTCATCTTCAAACTAGGAAGTAGCTTCTAGGTATTCCAGTCATTCTCGATTAGAGGTGGGAGGTCGGGGTGAGAACACCAAATTGTTTCGAACCTAAAGATTTTTGTAGTGGGGGGATCTTTTTCGAAAGAGGGATACCATAATAGAATAATGGTTGAAGTATGTTTTTGGAAGATGACGTACTAGGGCCTCAAGAAAGGATAAAAGACAATCATTATTAGCGAAAAAAGGATCAAGTCTTTCAAAAATTAGGTTGTCTTTATTAGTGAATCTTTTATTAGCTCAAGTATATTAATTGCCCTTAAACCCCAAATCTATGAATTCACAGTGGTTGACTATGGACCAGAAATCTTTAGTGCGCGAACGATTTAGCATGTTACCACCAAATTTATCCTTGTTATTTAGAAGGTTGTTAAAGTCTCCTCCTATTAGCCATTTTCCGGAGAAATTATCCATGATGGATCATAGGTTCTCCTAGAGGACTTTTCTCAAATTCCTGTAGCAACTAGCATAAATACAACTAAGTAACCAATAATCATCATGTATACTTACCATGATCATGTCATGTATTTCCTGACCAGTGATGGCGATTTCATCAAGTTCGAGTAGATTACCATCCCATAGGACAATAATGTCACCCGAGTTTCCCATTGCAGGAACTTCGAAGGGAAGTTATCAAGCAAGACTTGATGGTTTTGCATTTTGGTTTCAAGGAGTGCAACTAGGGGGGGGGGGGGTTGTGCCAATCAAGGAGAGCCCTAAAGTTTCTTCTGAATTTGGCATCGTTGGCGCCTCTACAATTCCATATTATTAGGTTCATTGATCTGTTCAAGTTCGATGGTTTATCAGGGGAGTCGTCCTTAATGCCTGTGGCTGGGCATTCAGATTGTTTATCATTGTAGGGTTCATGATTAGCACATATTTCTCTACTTCTGGGTTGAAGGGGGTTTTGATATCTATCAAACTTTTAAAGAGATTCTGCGGACAAATAAGGATGTATTTTTTATTGAATCTCTCTTTGTATATCATTATTCTTATTTCTTTTAGTACTAAAATCTATGTTCGAGTGTCTCTCATTAGCTCTAGTGTTTCTTCTATTTTTCGGGTGTTGGTAATCGTGGGACGTATTGGTAGTGGGTTCATAGGAGGTATTTGTGATGTAGTCGCTAGGTTGTGTGCCCTTGGAGCATCTGTGCTGCCCATTGATTCGGGCAGTGTCGAGGTACCCAAAACCAACCAATGAATATTTGTTCTTTAGTTTTACATTGGTTTAGACATTTAAAATACATAACCTAATTTTAATTTTTCTTTAATGTTTAATCATGCAAATAATACTTATTAGACTTATTTTAGCATGATTTAGTACTTTTAAATTATAATCATTTTCATTATGACTTATCAATTTGCAATATTTATTTTATACGATTTCATTATTATTTTTAATTGAATATTTTAGTGTCATCGTTCATCTCATATTTTGTGTTTTTTTTTTAAGAAACACCTTAGATAGTCATAGTTTGGTTGGACTAAAGAAATATTTAGAGTACACGTTAATTATATGTTTGTATGAATACTTTACCGAAAAATCCAAAAACCCAAAAAAAATCAAGGTTTATAGTTTGGTTTGATTTTAAAATTTTAAAATTCGACACAATGGTTTGGTTTGGTATTTGAAAATTCGAACCAACCCGAAAAACTCCGAGGTTGAAAAACACGAATAAACCTGAGTTTTATTGGTTTGGTTTGATTTATAATTTTAAAAATTTGACACAAATGATTTGGTTTGATATTTGAAAAATTCGAACCAACCCGATCAAGTACATCCCTAATTAAAAGGAATGAAATTTGATAAAAAAATCCTTGGATTCATCTTCTTCTATAAAAGGTGTGAAATTCTTCCGGAATAAACAAACTTTCTAAAGAAAAAATCAGAAATTTAAAATTGGGAGTGAGTTATTTAATTCTAAGTTTGACACATGCTTCTCTGTTAAAATTAAGAATAAATTTGTACCAAAGTATAGTGGGAGCCTGAGAGGGATATATTTGGACCGAAAGTATAACAAGAGAGGTATATTTGGATCAAAAGTATAAAAATGGTATATTTAAACTAGGGAAAAAGGTCAAATATACCTTCGAATTTTAAAAAATGATGTGTATACCCTCCGTTATACTTTAACGTTGTATATATCCTTACCGTCATACTTTTAGGTCATATATATCCTTAGATCAAACGGAAAGACACGTGGCATGATCTCAAATATTTGCCCTATTTAATTTATTTTATCCAAAATTAATTATTTTTAATCAATTTATTTTAATCCATTCACTGTCCTTGCTGCCTTAGCTTCAAAGAGACGTCCGCTTCAACATCCAATTCTCTCCATTGTTGACCTCAAAGCTTCCAATTATATCCATTGATCGACAAATCAAGTTCCTTTGAATATCCTTCGAGTTCGCTCCATCCGATTTCAAGTTCTCTCGAAGAAACCCCTAAATTTTACGTATCTAGATCTGCAACCACTATTGGAACAAAAATAGTTCAAAATATTCACTTAATTTGATTCGAATTTCATCACAATAAATAATTTCTAGATCTCCGATCAATGGCGAAGGAATGTAACGTCCCATCAATGAATTTTTCTGTCCGGCGAAACTCCAGATCCACGGCAACATCTCCTTCCAACGGCGTCGTTTCAACCACCGAAGTCGTAGAATCCTAAGATACCTTTCATGTCCTTCGATGTAGGATCTGTTGTTGCTTTCACTCTGCAATTCACGTCCACCACTATCGGCGGCGGTGGCTCACCGGATTTTGAAGGCAAGTTATCGTTGCTGGAGGAGCTTGGGATTAGCACAAAACAAATCTACCAAAAGATGTAATCGATTGTGAATTTGCTCACGTAAAGGCAGATTTCATCTTCTTTATGGCATACTGTCGGGTTGTTCATCTTCTTCATGGCATAAATGCCGGAAAGCTTAATTTTGAAGGGATGGATAATTGGGATTAAAAAAAATTATTTTAGGGTAAAAATAAAATAAAATAGGATAAATGTTTGAGATGACTCTACGTGTAGTTCCGTTTGATGTAGGCGCATATATGGCCAAAAAGTATGATGATAAGGGTATATACAACCGTAAAGTATAACGAAGATATAAATATACCATTTTTTAAAGTTTGGGAGGTATATTTGTCTTTTTTCCCTTTAAACTATTTCAGATAGTACAAGGGTATATTTGACCCTTTTCCGAAGAAAAAAAAAACTGATTGGATATGATATGATGGGATAAATGATTCTAACCCACTTTAACCCCCTTAAAACCAAAAAATTTAGAACCTTTAAATGAGTTCACTGAAATCAACTTTAACAATAAAAAAATATTTTCCATTTTTTTCACGTTTAGTTGGCTTAAATATTTTGAAAAATAATTTTCAAATGGATTTATTTTATTCTAATTTAAGGAAAATGACTTCTCTACGTGAAGTAAGAAAAAAGATTTTCAAAAGCTCTCTTTCAACTCTACCACCCCTTATTCCACCACTTACTCCAGCTAGACTCTGATCTGGGATCTAATCCCAACATCGATCTTGATGCCAACCCAAGACTCGACATCAGGATCTAACCCCGATCAAAGACCTGACCCCGGCTTGAGTTTCAACTCCCGATCTAGACTCGATACCTGACCTCGATCCAAGATCTAACCCCAACCTCAAAATCAAACCTCAACCTGGGACCCTAAATCGAACCCAGGACCTGACTCCAACTCTCGATATGAACCCCACAGTGACCTCAACCTATGATCTGCCTTAACATAACACTTCGAATGTTTGAATTATGTTGAACTAATCAAATGCATGTGATTTTGATCCAAATTATGTTTAATCGAGTTTTGAGATTAGAAATCTATCTCAAAATGATTAGAAATCAAATTTGAGGTTTACCGCATCAAATCGTTTTAATTCTCCATTGTCATGCATCAAATGGCTGTCTCTCCTCTCTCAAAGCAGGCGAGCTTCAAGCGAAAAGGGTTTTCCATGAAAACGATTTTCCCCTTTCAAGGTGAAAAGCAAGATGTTTGACCTGCCGGGCGTAGCCTTGGTCACTTCTTTTTAGAAAAGCGGAATCAGAAGCTGACAAGTTTGGATACGTTTGGAAGTGTTACGATATGGGAGCAGGTTGGAACCTTTCAACTACACCTAGGTGGTTGTTTGGTCCTCCAACTCTCTGAAATTACCGTGCAAAAGTTAAAAACTTGCTCAAAATTTTTATTTCACTACATTTTTTAGCCTACTTCTTAGAAAGGAAACACCCAAAGTCCTCTCTCAAACACCTAAGGTGAGTTCCTATTCTAATATTTCGATTTAAACATTGATTTTATCGTGGATAAACACATAAATGATTATACTAATTCGTAGACCTTGAGAGTTAGATTACTTGGAATTCTTAAGCTTTTAATTTATCTATTTCATAATTAATAGGGGTAAAATGGTAAACTCATTATTTCAATCATTATTTTTTTAATATGTGTATCAATTTAAAAGTAAACAAGTAATTAGGGGCAGATGACGTATTAGTTAACCTCTTGAAAAAAACTCTACATCTTCAAAATTATTTAGACTTCCAAAGACCATATTAATTGTAGCGGTAAATAGGAAAATAATAGTTAATTTTATCCTAAATTAATAAGTGACCAAGTAATATAAGACAAAAAATTTAGTAAAATATCCATATAATATAGGACGGAGGAAATATGTCGCAAAATTAAAATTTAATAATTATTTTTTAAAAAAAAAAGAAGAAAAAAGAAGAGGGTAGAATCTTATCATTAGAAAATAGTCAAAAGTGTCGGTTGTAATTTCAATGAGTGATGAAGGTGGGAGTCACATGGCCAGCCAAGTATTTGTTGTGAAAACGCTGCACAATTATACATATATTAATAAATAGGGAATTAACACCTACACATTATCCCTCTATGGTAAGAAAACATGTCAACCAACACTTTGCCCTAAGACATCTTTGTTTGGCTTCATGTTTTTTCGACACACATTTGAAATCGGGAAAATTGTATAAAATAGCAAATGTTTAATGATATTAAGTATTATAGCTATTATTTAGAAAAATTGTAATTCGTAATTATAGTTTTCTTCCAAATCTTGCTATTAGTTTAATATGCATACTTCGTCGGATTGTATAAATTAGAATTTTATATAATTCGGTTCCTAATTGTATAAATTTAAAATTTGTATATGCTTACCCTAACTATTTGTATACGATTTATGAAAAAAATCACAATAAATTTCGATGTTTGTATATAGGCAAGCTAAATATACAAACGAAGTTCTGAAAAATTCCTGAATGTATAAATACAGAATTTGTATATTCGCAAGCGAAATATACAAACTACAGCTTCCTTAGTAAATGGAACTACAATTATGGAGCGCAATTATCGAAACTATAGTTATAATATAAAGCTTTATTATGTCTATTATGTTTGCTATTTCTGAAATTTTCTCATCGATATTTCCTCCATCTATTTTTACTTGTTTAATATATTAAAAATAATTATTTATTTTATTTATTTAGTTTATTTTTTTTAGAGATAATTTATTATTTTGTGTCTATTTTATTCTTTATATTTGATACTATTCATTTTTCAATATTTAGATGACTTATAATTAATAAGAGTGACATATAGTGAAATTATTCATTTATTTGTTTTTTCTTAAGTGTGTGTCAAGTCAAATATGAATGAGTAAAGATGGAAAGAAAGAGTATAAAATATTACTTTCTCCATTTTAATTTGAAATATTACTCTTTTAAAATAGATTTGATTTGATGGATTGTTTCAAGTATATTATCAAATAGCAGTATTAAGAGTCCGTTTGGATTGACTTAAAAAAATAGTTTTTAAGTAAAAAATAAAAAGTCAAATTGAAATGATTTTTAAGTCAAAAAATAAAAAATATGAGGAAATCTACTTTTGATTTTTGACTTATTTTAAGTCATTTTAAACTTATTTTAAGTCATGTTTGATATTACCAAACACTTCCTAACTTATTTTAAGTCAAAACTGACTTATTTTAAGTAATTTTTTTATATTTGTCAAATACTTTCAGAAGTTAAAAACTGACTTAAAAGTAGGTTTGGCCAACTTTTAGGCCAATCCAAACACCCTCTAAATATGTACTCTCTTTGTTCTAATTTGAGATATTATTCTTTTAAAACAAATTTAATTTGATTGAATTTTAAGGTAAATTATCAAATAACATTACTAAAATTTATCAAAATAATTTTTAATTTTGTAGTCTTAAACATGTCATTGTGAAATTTGAAATTTAAAAATTGCTAAAAGAGAAAAAGAGTTATTCTTTTTTAAAAAGATTAAAAAAGAAACAAAGTCAAACAAATTAAAACGAACAAATACTTAACTTGTTATATACAGAAATACTCTCTCCGTTTTTATTTATCTGTCGTCCTTATTATAAATAGTTGTTTTCTAATACTCTACTTGTCATTTCACAAAATCAATACATAAATGACATTATATCTCCTAATTTACTCCTAAGAGTTACTTATTAGTCTTAAAAGTATGAATTTGACCAATATAAAAAAACAAACTACATAATTAATTCATATTCATCAGTCAATTTAATTAATCAATATGTTCATTTAGTGAAAATTTAACTTTAAGATAACACTAAATAAGAATACAATACTCCATCCGTTCCTATTTATATGACACCATTTTTAATTTCAAGTGCATTAAGAAATTAAGCAAGTTTACTATACTACCCTTATTTATTTTTGAAGTCAACTTTTCAATTAATGAATATGAATTAATTTATTTTGATTAATTAATTTGATCAATGAACATAATTATTCACTTAGTTTTTTTCTATGTTGGTCAAATGTATATATTTTCAAGGCTAATAACTCACAAGGGTAAAAAAGGAACAATATGGTAATTTATCATTGATTTTATGAAATGACAAGTATTATGAACCAACTATTTATAGAAAGGGATGACATATAAAATGAGACAGAGGAAGTATTGTGAACTAACTATTTATAGTAAGAATGACATATAAAAAGAAACAGAGAGAGTAATAAATTTACCTAATTTCTTAAGAAATGTGAAATTTAAAATAATTGACAACTAGACAGAAATGGAGGGAGTATTATTTATAAAAAAAAAGTGTAGACTAAAAAGTTGGAGAGTGAAGCATTTTGTTTTTATTACCATTTGAAAAAGAAATTTGCATCTTGTGATTATCCAACTCTATGAAATGACCGACAAGAATTGTGGTGGAGTGATAAGTACTCCTTCATTCTTAATTAAGAGGTCTCAGGTTCGAGTCCCCTTGAATACGGAATTGCCTTTGTTAAGGAGTGCTTTATTCCTTAATGTGGGACTTCTCAAAGCGAGTCCAGATTTAGTCGGGTTGCAATGTGGATATTGGATACCGAGTGGAAAAAAAAAACTCTATGAAATTAAATGTAGTCTCATTTGGCTCAATTAATTTAAAGAGGATTTTAAATGGTATAGTCATCCACCAAATATCAATTATTTTCAAAATGAAATTTATACCCAAACAAAACAAAAAAAAACTTCAAATACATTATTTTAAACTTTTAAAAAAAAAAAACACTCTGTGTTTTTTTTGTTTTTTTCAATACAAACCTAATTAAATATAGTCCACACACCAAATCATCCTCTTATTTAACTTAATAATTCTCTCTTCGTCACAACGAGGAAAATACAACAACAACATACTTAATGAAGTTCCGATAAATTAGTCTGAAGGAGGATAAAATACACAGATTTTATCACTATCTCACTTCACGGCAAGAAAATAATCCAATTAAACGACACAGTTGAATTTGGCCAACATATCTCTAACAAGAACTTCAGTAATAAGACGATGAGCTTCATCTGTCAAATGGATTCCATCCCAATGAACATACTGTGCCGGATTCGCACAAGCATTAATCCCAGCTGCTCCACACACAGTCCCGAAGTTAAAATTATGCCTCCCTCCAGTTCCACAACACGCACTCAGCAATGTATTTTGATTAAACCCAAACGAAGATGGGTTACGAATAAGTGACAAAATTGCACCATAAAAATCACCATAAACAATATTAACATTTGGGAATTCACGTTGTAGATTCGCTATAGCCCTAACCACGTATCTATTATGATACGAAGCGAAATCATTGAAGTTCCTCAAGCATCCTAATTGATCGTAACCACTCGTATTATTATCAGGGAATGAGGTGAGGTACAATGGGAGGCATCCGAGAGGGTAAATGCTCGGAACCAACACTCGTGTCGCTCCGAGCTGAATCACCTCTTTGATGCCTCTCATAATCCCTGCAACAACAAACGGAACGTAAGTTCTAACTTCTGTGATTTGCTTTCTCTGGAAGAAACAATTGTAGTAATCGTTTCCTCCCCATTCCCCCATTATTACTATCGAGTTTTTCAAATTCTCCGCACATCTCGAACCACAAGTCGATTGGAGATGCGTTTTGAACCAATTTAATTGATTTGAAAGCGGAGTGTTCCATGTGGGTAACCGGATGTTACGAGCAGTCCAGAAGGATGTATCGAGGGCGGTAGCTCCGGCGACGGCGAAATTTACTCCTTGAGTGAAAGATGCGCCTCTGTCTAAATAAGCATTGAGGAATGAGAGTTTGAATGATTGAGAAATGAAATCGGTGATAACGCGGCCGTTGGAGAAGCGGCCGGTGGGTCTTCGGAAGAAAGTTTCGCCGTAAGGGGAACGGTCGGCGCGGAAGATGATGGAAGCGCCTGGAGTACGGATGACATTTCCGGCGTCGGCGAGGGAGTCGCCGAGTTGGTAGACGGAGTTAACGTTGCATTTAGTTTGGGCAGATGAAGGAGAAAAGAAGAATAATGTGATGAGTAAAAGGGATAAGGAAAATTGGGTAAGAGAAAGAGTCGCCATTGAAGAATGTTTTTTGCTGCAAAATGGAATCCATTCACGTGCTACTTATAGAATGGTAGACCCTGTTTGGCCATGTGATATAAAATTATATCTAAATATCAAATTTTTGTTTGGATATGCGATATTGATTTGTAAGTTGTATTTTTATACTTATAAATATAAAATTTTCATAAATTATAAAAATTATCATAATTGTCTTATTTTCTTTATGTATTCTTATTAAGCAAAAGTTCATACAATATAATACACTATAGTAAAATTATTTTTTTAATAAATATATGATATTTATTGATCGAATTTTAGCTCAATAAAATTTGAAAATGAGTTGTAGTATGCTACTCTTTAATAAAACTGAACATGGTCAATAATTTAGAGATATGTGTTGGTCATTTCGGTTTGAATTTTATCAGTTTTACTTATTGATTATCGATTTGTAGACATGTTAAATCATTAAAATATTGACTTATCGACTATTGATTTATCGGTTATTAATTGTTATCGGGTTAACCGTTAAGATTTGACACAAAAAAAAACAATGAAAAACACTTAGAAACAAATGAACCACGCAAATAAGTTCACATATTACATCTTTTCTCAAAAGCAAACACTTTTATATTGTAGAATAACCAAAAGTTTAAAATTACCAAAAATAAAGTATAAAACTAACTCTAAGTCAAGGATTTTATACACAAAATGATATATATATATAATTATTTAATTTATTGTCTAGTTATCGGTTAAACCGTTAAGAAAAAACCACAAACCGTTAAAAATGAATAACTCGATAACAAAAATAACTAAAACCATTATAAAAACCCCTAAACCAATAACTCATTAAAGATAAACCAATAACTATTTTTCGGTTTAGGTTATCAATATCAATTCGATTTTAAACAGCCTTAATTAATATCATTAGTAATTATATCTTCTATGAATTTTTCATTGCTCCTTTGATATTTATTGAATCAAAGGCAAATATGTAAAAACAAAATTCAACAACTTTTTAAATTTTTTAAATAAGTCAATTATTTTGAACTATAAAAACAATGTCAATAATTTCGTAGTGTGTCAGCTGTTGAGTGGCTGGTTGTCACTTTAATTTGTTTTTTTTCTTCATTTATAGTTTTAGTTTTATTTAATGACAAAAATGATTAAACCTTTTGGCTTTTTGACTGGTAATTCATTCATCAAGTGGCTTCAAAAATAGAATCTAGTAGTATTATTTTTACGTGAAGGAGTACATGTGGATCAAATCACACTTTATTTTCTGTCTCAAATTTGATATATCGGGATTTTTAGTCTATTTTAAAAAGAATGATTTATTTATTTTTTTGGTGATATTTTAATTTTAGTTTTCCACGTAATATGTTTAAAATTATAAGATTAAAAATATATTTTTAGTATATTTAGCATAACTTTAGCTTAGCACTATAAAATTGATTTTTTTTTTAATTTTTTAAACTTTATGTTAAGTCAAATTAGACCATTTAAAAAAAAGGGAGAAAATAGTATTGTTTTAAAAAAGAATTAACTGAATTTGTACGCTGTCGTTTTAGAAACTACTCCTACATGAAAAACTACTAAACATACTTATTAAAAATAAAATTAGAAGTTATATTTCCTTTGATTTTAAAAGAACGATCTATTTTTTTTATAAGAATCAAAGGGTCAACTGAAAGAAATAAGAAAATATATGTGAAATTATCAAAATCTAATCAAATTTATTCGCAACAAAGGACTTTATAGCTTTATCTTTCAATTGAATCCAATCAAATAATAATAATTTGAACTCAATAAAAAACGAAAAAACCAAATTGAATCTACCAAGAAGATAGCTCGATGGTTGATTAAGCTAGAAGAAGTTAACACAAACAGTACTGGGAATCCACCCTAACCATACAACTACAATTACCAACTATGAACTACACTAATGCTAGGCTTGATCTAGAAACTACAAGTTTCAAAGCTTTTTAATATTCAATTCATCATAATCTTCGTAATCTAAGTTTTCCAAAATAATAAAAATTATTATTTATATTAAGAAAATTAAGAAGGTACTTTTTTGACAATTTTACCCTTAATGAGATAAGGACCTTATTTGGTTGTCTTCTTTTTGTAAATTCTTGAATTTATGAGAGCGTCATTTGCATACATGGTCACTTTCTTCACTTTGATGGATCTTCAACACATTACATGTCTTTATTTGGTATCCAGCAAATTCCTCTAAAATTTTCATATGATTTATGTTATCCATGTCATTATCACTTTTTAATCTGTTAAAAAAAAGATATTTTCTTGCAACACTTTAAAAGACATTTTGATACATGTGACACAACTTTAATTTAAAATCATAAAATTAAAAAAAAAATCTTTACTTTTTTTAGAATTTGTATCAAATTAAATTAAATCATTTTCTTCTAAGTAAAAGTAAATAATTTTATGTGACCAAGAAAAAACCACTTGCACTTGTCCCTAGGAGACTTTTGTTTCCTAACGTGTCATTTTGTCCCATCTGGGCATATTGCTAAAATGAAGCCCAACACAACCTTCATCAACTCTATTATTAAAACGCGTAAAATAGAAAGTGAACAACTAAAAAAGAAATAAATTATGTATATTTCAAGGAGAACACATTTTAAATGTTTACTCTTTTTATCTCTAATTATTTGTCCATTTTTTTTATAGTTGTCCCTAATTACTTGTTCATTTTGACAAATCAAGAAAAAATAATTTTTTTTTATCTATTATACCCTCAATTAAATGACTAATTACTTTGAAAAATGTAAAACTTTTCATCCACTTCATAATTAATAAGGGTAAAATGGTAAACTCATTATGTCATTAATTGTTTTCTTAATAGGTGTGATAATTTAAAAATGGACAACTAATTAGGGACATAGGAGTATTAAATTTGTAAAAATATCTCATTAGAGTTATTTTGATTTTCTTTAGATAATATAATTATCAAACTATGCACATATTTTCAATAAGGTGATGAAAAGTAACGAAAAAAATTAAATTTTATCGGAGGCTTATACATGTATATTTTTAGAATCCATTTTTAGATCCAATATTTCAAATAGATTTTTAATAAAATAAATTATATTCATATAATTAGAGCAAAATGAAGATGCAATCTTTCGTTAAAAAGCTTATAAATGTATCACTTATTTTTAACAGAGCCTTAAATAGTTATCTTTTTAATTTGCCTTTTTGTTTAAAATTCAATCTAATAATAGGCAATAATGCATTTCCGATGTTTTTTTTAAGGTGATCTTTATTTTCATTTAAGAGGAATTTCTTAAATAGCAAATCTTTCTAATTGCAAACTTGAGATTAATGTTTATGCAACATAATAGGAGAAGATGATAGTGATTTTTCATGAAAAAGAATTGTATTTGAAGTGAGTCAAATTAATTTTATATAATGGGTTAATATTAGATAAAAAT
>JAJOOF010011482.1:0-14622 GCA_029582545.1 Solanum lignicaule
TTTAATATTTGGCATATTTTAAATGAAAAATAGGGTAAAATGTAAATGAAAAGTAAAGGAAACAAAGATTAACACTTACTTGGTAAGAATTTCAGACAAATTTGAAATTTAATCGACCAACTTCACGTCTAGAAAAACCCAAATCCAAAAGGAGTTCCGCGAAATCAGCCCTTATTCAAAAATAACTTTTAAACAATGAATTTTAAATTTAAGAAATTTATTTTTTGCAATATTAATTTATTCAGGTGGCTATTATTTATCCAGGTGGCTATTATTTATCTAGGTGGAAATCCACATCACCAATTTAGACAGTTGTCGCGCGCGTGTAGTCCCAACAGGAGTAGGTGGACGAAAAAGGTGTATGCGACGGAGGAATAAACAAGTTCGGGGGGGTAATTAAAACGAAATTTAGTTTGGGTGTACACTGTATAAAAAGCTTCAAGTTCAGGGGGGTAATGAGTACTTCTGCCTAATTTCTAATATATTAATTATGTCACTTTTTTTTCTTTTTATTGGCGACCCCAATTTCTTTAAAAGCTTTTACATTTTTTTCTTTTTTTTTAAAGTTCTTCTTCTTCACAATTTTTTTGTCACTCATTGATGATTTCTTGAAATATCCATCACTCTATCTTAAAAAGGAACTCTAAATAGAAGTAAAAAATGGTGGGGGTGGGGGGGGGTGTTGATTTCCACCGGAAAGTAAATAATTTTAACTTAAGATTCATGATTTTTATTCGAACTCGCCGGAGGATTCACCGGAGAAAAACACCAGAAAGATAATGACTTCTATTAAAAATCTTATGACATTTATGCATAATATTCATGTTTCATTGCCTACATTTTTCAAAATTTCATGGAAAAAAATAATTTTCTATCTTTGTTTTCTTTATTCTCGCCGGAGCAGCACCCACAACCATCACAATGTTATTTTTGTCTCAAGCCATCAATAGCGTATAAAAGAAGTGCTTGATTTTCATCCATAATTATCAAGATTTCAAAAGAACTTTTACAGATCTGAAATTTTTTATTTGTTTCGCCGGCAACAATGGTATTGCCCACCGCCAACATCACTAAACTTCGTAATCGACTTATTATCTCATGTTCTCTCTTCAAAATTCTTGTTTTCCCTTCAATTTATGAATAATGAAGAAGAAAGAAGAAATTGATTTTAAAAAGAAAGAAATGTAAGGTGAGAGGAGGAAGAAAGCCTAGATTTCTACTTTTTGCAAAAGTCTAAGAAAATATTAAGCAAAAATGATTTTAAAAAATTAAAATAATTTTATTTACGTGTCAAAACACGTGTAGAACACATTTTCACACAAAAACTGGTATTGTCTTTGGAAGGGGATATTAATTTCACTTTAAACAAGATTGAGTGTGTAATAGATCGTCATGATAGTTTAAGCGTGTAACTGACTTTTCGAAATAAGTTCAGGGGAAATTTATGTCTTTTCTCCTAAAAGATATGTTGAGAAGTATGATGAATAGATCTATTCTGCCTGAGTTCCTTCGCAACCATTTTTTAATTTCTAAATTTGTCTTCGTTGCTTTTGCTGTGTGATTTATTTTATTCAGTGTTGCTAAGTTTAATTTTTCACTGTTCTTGATTCCCATTTTCCTAAAAATGCACCATGGCTAACGGGATTTTCGTGGTATCTGTTTTTGTTTGATAATATGATTAAATCATCATAATTATTTTTACTTTTCTTATTTTCTGCCTTCTCTTCCTGCTTAAGTGTGGTCCTCTTCTTTAAATATATATATAAAAAAAAGATGATAATCATAGTGGTAATTTGTAGTACTTTTACAACTATCATCAAGATCTATTATTATCTCTAGAACACCCAATAGAGGATCATATTCAACCTTCTATTTTTTCATATCCAGCATGACATGTCTCAAA
Source organism: Solanum lignicaule (assembly GCA_029582545.1). Classification (NCBI taxonomy): domain Eukaryota; kingdom Viridiplantae; phylum Streptophyta; class Magnoliopsida; order Solanales; family Solanaceae; genus Solanum; species Solanum lignicaule. Next base: position 1,904 of record JAJOOF010011482.1, read on the forward strand.
AATCAAGAGAAGTTTGCAAATTACTTTTGATAGTTACTATAGCTACTAACTATATTAATGCAGATGCACATGAACAGCAACAATTTCTTCATGGAATTATTTATTTCTTTTGTATATGTATGTCTCTTGTATTTATTTTTGTTTTGATTTAACTGTTAGGTCTTACTTACTTTTCGTTCATGTTCATCCGCCATCAATACACAAAATGTTTAATCGTAGTATATACACAAAATGTCTAATGGTAGTATATATAGATGAATTTAAGGCTATCTTACATGTATTGGACTCCTAGTAACTTGTAAGAAGATTAAACTTTTATTTTGGTTCATGAATTGTAGAGACTAGAGACCTTATAATGTAACATCTTATTTTGATCACAATGTGTGATGAAATGCCTGAACAGTGAATTCTTATACTCACATGGTCGGTGTAAGCATTAATTTTCTTTTATATTCACTTTTTCATTCTATACGTAATGTGATTATTTGATTATTATATATTGTGTCTACATAGTGTGTGGATTGTAAATATTATGAAGTGGTTATTATCACCGGTAGAAGTTTCAACTATATTTTTTTCTGTCATTTTAATATCTAAAGAAAGGTAATGAAAAAAAATACACAATACTTAACTTTTATAATGTTGAGCCCGTTCTAACACGGGCGAGCATCGTCTAGTAGAATGAATAAGGGCCACTCCACGTGAGGAAATAAATACGATATTCTCTCTCCTTCATGTTCCCTATAATGAACCAAACACATAAGACATGCATATTGATATACTTGCTCCTTGTTCATCAATTTTTTATGGATATAAAAACTGACTTCATTATCAGAATTTAAATTTGTAATCTTTAATTAAAGATTAAGGATAATAAAAGGGTTATGTATGATGGAGGGGTCCAATTGAATCCTCTTGATCGAAAATTATATTCATCAATCGATATAAAAGTCTCATACTTCGGCTAGTAAGGATTTTTGTTTTCGACAAGTAGGGTGCATCGCGGATACATTTTTATTTTTTTACTTTTGCTGCAACAAAGGAGATTTTCATTGGACTAATTAAAATTAAGGACTTAGATAACACATCGGGTTTACATAAGAAAAAGTTCACGTAGAAAAAAGAGATTACACTAATCATTGCATGCACTAGTAACGTCTATGAGCCTACCACTTCGCCCTCTTGATGCGATGAGAAAATGGCTAGTATTCAAGGCTAGTCCCAAGAAAGCAAGCTAAAGGGCTATCCCGATAGGCATTTCATTTCATTTTTTACCCGTCGATATTGAAGCTGCCCTATTAACCCCTTTACGGCGCTAATTACTTCCTAGCTAGAATTCACACAACGCAAACATCATAAAATGAAAACTAATTAAGCATAGTCTGACTCCTAGCGCAGTAGCCATAAAATCACACGTTTGTATTACAAGGGACTCAAACTGTTGTTAGCATGAACTTGTATATTGCAAGTTAGAGGTATGGCATGAGTTACCTGCCCTAGGCCCTCTACATGAATTATATGAATCATAAAATTTATGATTTCTTCATTAGCTTGGACAATCAATGATCTCTTGTATTGCCAAACTACTACAAAATTGTAACCTAATTGTACCCCACACATCTTGTCTTGTTTCCTATGTGGGGAAGATTAATTATTGATGAAATGTGATTTGTCCATAAATTTAATAAAGAGGCAACACACGTCGTCAAGTATGAGAATATCAAAGCCATTAGGTTCCAAAATAATTTTCCCTTTCCTTTGGCTGTCTTATTAAGTCATGCGGAGATACTATAACAAAAACAACTTTTAACGATAATAAATATGCATATTAATAAAGAGTGCTAAAGATCTTACTGACATTAGTTAATTATCATTGGATCCAATGTCGCTATAGGCTTTAGGGACATTTATTAAAAAAAAATGTTAATTACCTTCTAAAAGAACATATTTAACGACAATAAAGCTATTGTCGTTAATTAATTATCGCTAAAGATTATTTTGGTGTTGTGAGAATCAATTGTAGTCCACACCTATTCTTTCCCACACCTAACATGTTGTACGGCAGGTTGAAAACAAATTGACACATACAAGGAAAAATCTAGCAGGCTAGGTAATACAAAGTGGAATACTTACAATATTTTGTTTTAGTTTTATGATTATTTTACTAGATGTCTTCGTTTTTATGTACGAGAGATTTGAAAAAAGTCATTTCGTTGAGTTTTTTAGAAGGTCTGAATAAAAAATGAATGTGTGTTTTTTCAAAAAGGCTTCAGGAGAAAGGGTGCAATTTGAATAGCACATCACCACATTGAATAGGTTATGACTTTTCATAAAAGGCACAATAGCATATGTTTACATTACTCTTTGTTGGCTATAAATACTTATCCGCTTCCTCATATTTTTACTTACGAAAATTCTAATATTCTCTCCTTCTTTCTGCGATATTTTCTACAATATCAAAGTAAGTTCTAAGTGTGATTTAGTTGTTCTTTGAGTTTTCTGTACATTGGAGTTTGAAGTACCGTTATGTTAATGTGATTTATTTTGGGAGAAATAATCCTATACCTCGAATACTAACATTGATTGAGTTTCTCAAGGATACACTCTAAATTCAGTGGACTCGAATATAATTATATGTTTCATCTCCATTTCTAGTTCATTTTATTTAGATTTTCATTTCTAGAGCCAACAAAAGGAGATTTTTTTATATGGAACATGGACAATTGGACATGATTCATTTCTCACAAATAGAGACAAGGACACTAAATGTCAGACAAATTAAATCTTTGTCAGCAAAGTAGTTACAAACCGCCACTTGTGGTGAAATCTTGATTCTGGTGTAATTGGGATTTCTATTTGTAACCTATGTCTTCATCATAAAGACAACAACACAAGCAAGGACAACATTTCAATATTACTTGATGCCGCACCCGGATCAGATTCTCCAAAAATACATTACTTTTGAAGAATCCAACACACCCCGTTGACATTTTTTATTAACCGAAATGAGCATTTACAATAACCTTGAAAGACCATAGACTTGATCAAAATCTGCATAACCTATGCCTGCATTTGGATCCAGAGAAAAACAAGAATAAGAGGCAGAGAAGTAACAAAAGCATTGAAAGGAAACCAATAACTGAAAATATAAATAGTAACCAGAAAAACCAACAAGGATTTTCAGACTTGACTCTTGAGTCCTTCATGAATCTATCCTGTCAATGAAATTAAAATAAAGTTTACAAGAAAGGCCTAAAGTTACACAGAAAGAGACTAGAATATTTGTTCCGAAAGAAGAAAACTACCAACGAGTAGCTGGTTGATCCATATAGCTGCTTTCTTCATTCGTCGTTGAATACTTGAAAACTCACTACACAGAATCAAGACACATAAGTTAACTAGTAGTAAATAACACAATGTAGGTTCATACAAGATTTCGAGTTCTTGAAAAAGCACATGAGACAAAACTAGTTTGAGGGCTTTTACTAAGGGCTCGAATCCAAGAACCCTAACCTCTCTGCCAAGACATCTACATCTTCCTCTTCACCGTCTTCATTTCTAGACACGTCCCCATCGTTAAATAGCTCTTCCCAAAACCCCTCATCAAGTTCTTTATCCGTGTTGCCAAATTGTTCGACCCATTCTATCGTGTACTCTTCTTGTTGATCCTTTCTTGCTCTACCAATTCCCTGCATTTCTAGTGCAAGTGCTTCAAGTTCAGACACTTGGAATCCGTTAGCCTCTCCGAATTCCAAGGGTTCTGATTTTATGAAATGGCTAGATCCTCCAACATGTAATGTACTACTAGGACCTTGATGATCAATAGGTCGTCGCCTTTTTTTAGTTATATCCTCTTCAATTTCTATTCTCTTCCCTTTTTGATGGATTAACTGCTGGACAAACTCCGGATTTTGCATAGCTCTTGCTAAAAAATTCGTCATTTGTTGCTGCTTCCTCTCTGTTCCTTGTAACTTTACCTCCAAAGATCGAATGTAAGCTCGAGTATTCTGTTGATTCTGTCTAAGCTTCACTAGTTCCATCATCAAAACTTGCTTGTCACGCCTCAATCGATCAACTTCTCCATCAAATCCCAATTCGACGCAAGGACCGAGACCTTGCTCTGTAGGAGAATTAGGCGTTTTTCGCCTCTTGATGTTCCTTAGAAGATGCTTACTCCCCTTTAGAAATGCCTCGTTTGCGAATTCCCATCTCTCTGGATCAATCTTTCTAAATCCCTGCAACAATCAAATCCCATCTTCAGCTTAGTATCATCATCTTCCAAATTTTTCCAAGATCCATCTTAGCAAACAATTCTTGAGACTAGTGCATTTTTTTTTTTTTTTGGTCCGCTGCACGATGAATATTTTAATATGTTATACCAACCACCAGAACTTGAAGGATTCATCAGAGGAACATCACCAGATCTTAATTCGTCTGAAATTAATAAAAAAAAACACAATTCTAAAAAGTTAAGTTGCATCCATACATTAATACTCCAAATGGGATTTTATTTATTTTTGGAGATTCTCCTTCCTACTAATAGCCTTGTTCACTTGTGTGTTCACAAAGATTTAGCAATCAGGAGCAAGTAAGTATATATGAACGAAAGTTTCCCACTTGAAAAAAAAATGTATTAGAGGAGGAGTTCATTGATTTTTGACGAAGTTATATATATACTTACATAAGTATTTAGCTGTCTGACAAAGCTCGAGAAATTGTTGTGTTTGAAGAATCTGGGAAGTAGTGTAGTCGAAAAGGCATGAGGATCCCAGACTACGAAGCTTTGACCTCCTCTGTTCCAAGAAACAACATGATCTATAGTTGAATCATCCACCATTTCATATGTCTTTGTAAGGAATGGTGGTGGACCAATGTCATGAAGCCCTTCCATTGGTTGTGGTGTCGGCGGTGGGGGCTTACCCCCACCCCCACCGCCGCCACCAGAACTTGACCCCGGGAACTCCTCTTTAACAGAATACAATTGATTCATCATCAAGAAACAGGGGAGGTAAATATATGTATTTTTAGGAAGAAAAAAGTTTGGATTTTGGAATTTGGAAATGGAAAGTTTCTCTTTGGGGAAGGTAGTTTATGCAGTTAAGAAGTTGAGTTATTTTAGTGAATAAATTGCTTTGGACACCATGGATAAAGAAGCTTTGGAAGTGAGTGCTAAAAGGCTATTAATAGATAAGAAGAGTCAGCAATTCCACCTATTGAGTTGCTAAGAAATAATAATAAAATAAAGATACGGAGTAGTACTAATAAAATATTGTTTAAGTGGAAGGTTCTAGACTTCTAGACATTTGGGGTGTGAGCATCTTCCTCCTATGCAATTTTTTATTTATTATTTTCTCCGTTTCAATTTATGTACGTAGTTTAACTGGACATGAAAATTTAAATAGAAAATTACATTTTATATGTGTGATAGATCTAGTAATCTAACATAGATAAGATATTGATATTATTATTAAATATTTGAGAAAATGTGTTATACTTTTTAAGACAGACTAAAAAGAAAAGTGTGTCACGGATCAAGAGAGAATAATATATGTAATCCAATTTTTTAATAATAAGTAGTTTCGAAATTGGAAGGATGAGGAGAAGGTTCTTTATAAGAAAGTTCTGGAACTTAGGTATGGTTGAGGTGTGGTTTGGGTCCACAAGAGTTGCAAGTTGCAAGAAGTGGTTTTTGAAACAGCAGTTTGGGACAACTTGATTGGTGGGGTTGTGACTGCCCTATTATTGATTGACATCATTAAAAAAATGAAAACTATATACTATCAAGACAAGAAAAAAAAAAACAAGAAAGGGAGTTGGTGGAAACATATCATGCAAAAGGTGATAGAGATTATATTATTTTCACTTTGTTTATTTGGTTAAATTGTTCATAAGTTTTATTTGATTGAGAAATCTTATCTTATTCACAAATTATGTTGGATGAGACACAGTTTTAGGCCCGCTTGACCATGCGATATGAAATCATGACATGATATCATAATATGAAATCATGCGATGAAGTTGGAGTTTTGTTTGGACATGTAATATGAAATTTTTGTGTTTTATATTTTCTCATAAACATAAGAATCTCATAAGTTGTAAAAATATTAAAATAAGCCCAATTGTTTATTCAATCTTATCAAATAACAAAAAATTATAAAATCGCATAATAAATTATTACAAATCTATATGTTCTTCACTTAATTAACGGTGTCATCTAACTTTAATTGATCAAACTTTAATTCAATAAAAAATATTGAGCATAAATTGTAGTGTACTAGTATTTAATATATCCTCCCACATAGTACGAACAATCTTCTCACGTTGAACTTGCATTTTTCGATCATATGACCGAGAAGACGAACCAACATTGTTACTTTGAGCCATTTGTTGGTCAATATCATTCACAACTATAGTTTCATGATAATAGACCATAAATATTTCATCACTCATTTGGTATTCTCACAAATAATTATGTAACACTGTAAAAGTTATGACAATTTTCACTTGTGTGTCAATATCATATGGTTCATGCCTTGTTTTACTTATGTGCAATTACACATTTTCAGTGCATTAATTTCGTGCTAAAATCAAACATATTGGAAGTAATGATTATCAAACATACATCACCAATTTTGTCCTTTTTCATATTAAACTGCTTTAAACATTTCCATATGTAGACGAAAGAAAAGTTTTTTTATTACGAAAAACCAAAAAGTATTACTCCCCCCGCTCTTATTTATATTCGCCAAATCAATTCCTATTTTATCATTTATATTCACCAAATATAAAGCAATAATAAATTTTATGTTGGTGAAAATAATAAATTTTAAAAAGTAATGATGTGATTATTAATTTTATTTACGTATGAAATAAATGGTTAGTAGATATAAATATGAGATTGTTTTAACAAAATATAAACTTGTGGGTCAATTTTTGTATTTAAGAAATCCCAAATCATGATATGAAATTCCCATATATGATTTTTGGAGAATATGGTATTCCATCTCATGATATGAAATCATGATATGGAATCAGTGTGAAATCACATGTCCAAACGATGATTCCATATTGTGATATGGTATCGCATGGCCAAACGCCTACTTTTGATATTATCTTTATTCTACCGATATATCTTGTTAAATTGTTCATAAATTTCATGAATCGATTAATATTGTTTGGTTAAGAGGATGTTTTGAGACTACTTCCATTTCGCATATTGTTAAGTTTGTCCACAAATTTTACTCAATTGACAAATTTCGTATTTATTGTTCAATTATTTATAAATTTTATTAAACTTTATTTAGATTTTCATTCAAAGTTGTATTTTTTTTTTCAAAAATATTAATTAAACTTGATAGATGCCTTCAATTTGAAGAACAATATTTTTTTTAAATCTCTCTACATGAGAGCTTTCGTTCTCGTTCAAATGATGACAATATATAGATAGAGAAGATATCTGATTTGAATCTTGATGATTCAAACATTAATTTAGACTTTATCACGGTAACAAGGATGCCACTGACCCCGAAGAGAAGATTGTTAATCTCTCATGGTCTATGGTTGGTCGTGTTAATCGAAATCTGCTGACTACACTAGAATTGGGGTCTCAAAAGAACTTTTAGCACATGATCTACATTCAATAAATTAAAAGAAGAGTACAAGACAATATCAATACAAGTCATTATGTATTGATAGACATTATAGGCCGACTCAAATTAGAAACAAACAACACGTTAGCCAAACAACACGTAAGTCAAACTTTAGCACAAGACATCAACGGGCAGTATATAAGTATAGTCACCACGAAATCAACCATATCTATAATAGGTCATAGAGTCATTTAATAGCTAATGCATCATGAACTCACACAACATTAGGGGTCTTATGTATGCCTAATAACCATGATCTATAGGGGATTAGCTTCGTTCATGTACCATATCAGCGTGGTTCTACTCTATAGTATCCAATCCACTCATGCACTCAAGCATCATATTTCATATTATCAACTTCAAACATATCCACATACTTATCAACAAGCATTTAGTGTCAAAGTATACGTGAGCTTACGTAAAGTCTAACTCCAATTATACTACGTTAAATATTTATGTAGACATTTTATTATAATTTTAAAATAATTTTGTTATATATATTTAATATAATTAATTATTAATTTATTTGACTAATTAACAAAAGAAGTAATTTTTTTTAAAAGAAATTTCCGAAATTGGCTGAAGCAGGCACGTTGATGGAGACGGGCATGCTTCAGCGTGAAGTCTTGAATTTTAAACTAAAAGTCATAGCTAAAACGAATTCCATAATTTTAAAACAATTATACACTAATTAAATTAAAGTAGAACAAAAAAAAAAAAAACACGCTGAAGCAAGCACGTCGATGGAGACATGCCTGCTTCAGCACAAACGGTCTCTTATATAATAAGATAATTATACACTAATTAAATTAAAGTAGAACAAAAGAAATAAATTTATTTTTTTAAAAAAAAACCACGCTGAAGCAGACACGTCTTAAAGTCAAATGCATTTATAAGTTAAAATTAAGACGAATTATCTTAAGTTTTAATAGTCTAATTTAGGAGGAGACACGAAAAATAAAATTTGTCCAAAAATGGTAAATACAAAAAAAATCGGATACGTGGATTATCATTAAAGAATTAATCCTAGTTAATTTAAATAGTTTAGATACATTCATTTTAACAACTTCTTTAAATTTTCAAGCTAAACTTTTAAATTTCAAGATACTTATAGTTTACATTTTAATACATTAAATGTTAAATGAATAATGTAATTTCTTAAAAGACATAAGAATCCATCAACATGAAGTAGCATAGTTACTATTCTCCTCCGATCCTATTTATATTTACTTGCTTATGTTTGACTAAATATATTTTTTAATAAGTAATAATAATTAAATTGATAATTTTATTTTACTGTTCTTTATAATATTTAAATATCAATACTTAGTACTCAATTATAAAGATGATTAGCTTCATCATGTACCATATCAGCTCTATAGTATCCAATCCACTCATGCACTCAAGCATCATATTTCATATTATCAAAGTTCAAACATATCCACATACTTACCAACATGCATCTAGTGTCAAAGTATACGTGAGTTTAAGTAAAGTCTAACTCCAATTATACTACGTTAAATATTTATGTAGACATTTATTATAATTTTTATATAATTTTGTTATATATATTTAATATAATTAATTATTAATTTATTTGACTAATTAACAAAAGAAGTAATTTTTTTTTTTGAAATAAATTTTCGAAACAGGCTGAAGCAGGCACGTTGACGAAGACGGTGCATGCTTCAGCGTGAAGTCTTGAATTTAAAACTGAAAGTCATATCTAAAACGGATTCCATAATTTTAAAAAAAATTATACACTAATTAAATTAAAGTAGAACAAAAGAAATAAATTTTAATTTTTTTTAAAAAAAACACGTTGAAGCAGGCACGTCGACGGAGACGTGCCTGCTTCAGCACAAACTGTCTCTTATATAATAAGAGAATTATACGCTAATTAAATTAAAATAGAAAAAAGAAATAAAATTTTATTTTTAAAAAAAAAATAATACGCTGAAGCAGGCATGTCAACGAACTTGTCATTGTCAAAGTGGTTTAAAGTCAAATGCATTTATAAGTTAAAATTAGGACGAATCATCATAAGTTTTAATAGGCTAATTTAGGAGGAGACACGAAATATAAAATTTGTCCAAAACTGGTAAAAACAAGAAAAATCGGATACATGGATTATCATATAAATAATTAATCCTAGCTAATTTATATAGTTTAGATACATGTATTTTAACAACTTCTTTAAATTTTCAAGCTAAACTTTTAAATTTCAAGATATTTATAGTTTACATTTTAATACATTAAATGTTAAATGAATAATTTAATTTTTAAAAGACATAATAATCCATCAACATGAAGTAGCATAAAGTTACTATTCTCCTCCGATCCTATTTATATTTATACTTGCTTATGTTTGACTAAATATATTTTTTAATAAGTAATAAATAATGAAATTGATAATTTTATTTTATTGTTCTTTGTAATATTTAAATATCAATACTTTGTACTCCATTGTAAAGATGAAATAAATACAAAATAATAATTATGTTTTAAGTTTTCAAGTTAAATATGTAAAAATATTTTTTTTTCAAACTCCACCCACTATGTAAAAGTCGCAAACTATACAACAGATGTGAACTGCACTATACAAGTTTCATGCGACAAATTTATAATCGAATATCATACATGGACTAAATTCGATCCCAAATCTCCTATATAAAAAAAATCCACAGTTCTTAACCACTCACTCATGTTCTTACGAGCAAAAAAAATATTTTTAATATAACGAATAAATAAAAATAGATCGGAGGAGTATCAAAAAAGACATCTAGGACAACTGGCAACAACATTGTAGTATTGGAAAATAGTCATCAACTAGTGAAATTGTCCGCACTACGCGTGGTATATATAAATTTATTTAATTGATAAAAAATTGCAATAAAAATATAAATGCAAGATATACATATGTAAAATATAAAAATCTTGAGGCGTATGGAACTCTCAGGAGTCATCCCTAAGCTAAAAGCAAAGACTTGAAGCGTGCACTGGTTCATCTCCTGCTCTGCATTACCTTCACACAGTATTCAGCTTCAACAACCTTACATGCAATTGCAATATTAATATATTTATTTTCTCTTTTACATTAAGCTTCCTGTATAACCGTGTACAATACGTATGTAATATATTTTCTAAATACAATCATGCCTTTGTTATTTTCACATCAATAAAAATTTTGTCCGTGCCTTGCACGGGCACTCACCCCCTAGTTTACGTAATGAGAGACACATTTGGTCTCAAAAGAATTTAGAGAATTTTAGTGATTTTTAGTCCAAGAGATGGCAATCTTAAAATCAAAAGTAGCAATTAGGGGAAGATTACAAATGGAAGAAAAGAATTACATGTCATGTTTAAATAAAATCATAAAAAACTAATATCATATAAATCTATACTATAAAAAAGAAAATGGAAGTCCGGAAATTGATATAACAACTAAATCAAAGTTGTGTTAACGAAAATAAGATGTAGATTTAGTGATCACAATAATGATTTGCGCTTGCAGTCATTTTTTAAAAAAATATTCGATATTCAAAAGATATTCGTTCATGAAATTATAGATATATGTCCACACATTAGCTAATTTGTATTGCGAAATGCCTTCTAAAGAAGGAGATTGAATCAATATATCATGCTCCCAACATAGTACTGAAGAATTTTTTGGTTTGCGGACAATTTATTTCAAAATTATAATTCTATCTAAATCTATATCTCAAATAGATAAACTATAAATTTAATTTCAATTTTGATCCTGATATTCTAGCTTAAACTTGTAACAAATGAACGATTTATAACAATTGTCAAATAAGAAAGGAGAGTGAGCTCCAAAATTCTCCAACTTTGCACTGATAAGAAAGTCTAATCAAGTATAAAGCTTTACACATTAAAACTAATTTACACATACAAAGAAACATATTAAAACTAAAAAAGGAGGAGAAAAACAAATCATAGCTAACAATTCATTAATTACAAAGGTAAAGATAAAAAAAAGAAAGAAATGTATATAGATTTCTCACCACACTAACTTCAGAAATTTATATATCTAAACAAAAGGTTTAACTAGCATGCTACTAAGCATAAGAACTACGTTTGTACCAAAAAAAAAAAGCATAAGAACTACGTTACTATAAATTTATTGAAAAGGAGAAAAGAGCTATCATGAGAATAACGACTAAACTTTTTGGATATGTAAATATCAATATTAAATTTATGTCTATAACCTACTTCAAAAACTACCTTGAAATTACTTGTACTTGAATTGTAACAAATTCTGGAAAAAAATTCAAAGAATACGAAAATAATCCACAAGTCCTATTTCACTAAAATAAATGTGTGGAAGTTTTGGTTGAATTTCTGATATTTGAAGAGCTTCTTGGCCCCTTCTCCTCTTTTAAACATAACTCTCAGTCGAATCTTTTGTCAAATATTGATCAAAATCATTCTTCGTCGAGCAAAACCATTCTTTCTTGATCGGAGATTGGCTCGCACAATAAAAATCTAAAAAGGTTAGCAATATGAAGAATGTTGTTATGAATTTGAGTTTTGAATAGTGTTCTTGCAAATTTCTGATTTTCAAAAAATATATATACACAATTAAATACTACTCACTCTTAATTAAAAAAATGGACAATTAAATATTACTATTTAAATCAATAAATCACTATTAGGCCAAGACAAAATAAAACGGTAGAAGGTGATAACTAAGCACGTAATGTTTTAATTGGATTTGGGAGAAGGCCAAAAGACATGTCATAATTGGGTTGTTACAAAGAAGAAGGCAAAGGGTTGTTATAACTTATGATGTACCACTTTAAATTAAGCAATAAATATGTGGTAATTACTTTCAATTAGATGGTAAAAATAATTATTTTATTTGATAGGAAAAACATAAAAAAAAATATTTTAAAAAAGAAGAAAATAGATAAATAGATTTCTTGGCCTTAGAGAGCGTCACATCAGCATGTTTGATATCCAGCTTTATATATATATATATATATATATATATATATATATTATATATAAGAAGAGGGAATAAGTATTCACCACAAGTCAACATGTGTT